>PITA01003601.1:0-125148 GCA_004023965.1 Spilogale gracilis
CTATTTTTCCCTTCTTTTAAAAAATTTTGCTCATGTAATATATATCTTCCTGCAGATACGGCATTTTTGCTCCATGTTATGTGCCATCTTTATTTGAGATTAGCACCAGTGCTGAGTCTTCGTTAGGATAGCCTACTGACATTTTATATTTACACCGTAATATTGGAAAGTGTGAGTATGGCTGTGTGTGTGTGCATGCACACATACATACATGAATAACCTCTCTTGTTCTAATAGCAACTTTAGTTTACCGCGCAAAAGCTTAAATATCTTGCTGCCACTTTCTTCAGTGTTTGTTTAGTTAGTTTGGGCCTCCAAGATGTGTATCATTGTTTACCTTAGATTATATAAGCCTGGAGAAAACTAAACAACATTTTTTTCTATACTCTTAAAAATCTTTTTCTTGGTTAAGATTAAGGAAAGCTCTATTCATCACTGAAATGGAAAAAATCTTAAATCTAAAAGCAATCCTATTGTTTAATTTTCAAGAAAGCAATATTTTGGGAATATTCCCAGAGAGAAAAAGATTAATTCTGGGACTGTGATTGTGAAGCATAGAAAAAGATGTTTTATGTGACAGTATGTGAAGCCAATTTGTTTTTTGAGTTAGAAGGAAGGGAGAGTAGTATCTATTGACTATACAGTAAGGGGGGAGTTCTGATACACTAGTTCTTTTTTTTTTTTTTTTTTAAAGATTTTATTTATTTAACAGAGAGAAACACAGCCCGAGAGGGAACACAAGCAGGGGGAGTGAGAGAGGGAGAAGCAGGCTTCCTGCTGAGCAGGCAGCCCGATGTGGGGCTCGATCCCGGGTCACCGGGATCCTGACCTGAGCCAAAGGCAGTCGCTTAACCAACTGAGCCACCCAGGCGCACCTGATACACTAGTTCTTGTATCCAGTTTAGAGATGAGGAAACCAAGGCTAACAGAAATTAATTAAACACATTAAGATTACATCAATAGTGTGTTGCTAAGGCCGAAGTTGATGGTATGAGTCCAGAGTCTATGCTCCCCATCTCCCCACTGCTGCCCTGTAACAAAAGATGCAGGTAAAATCTTTTGGGAGGGTGGGGGATGAAAGTTACAATGCGAAACTGAAGGGAAGATTGTCCAGGGAGAACTGAGATTAAATTAAGATCAAGCATGAATTATAAAGAAGGATTATCTTTGGCTTTTGAACTGATTTAAGAACAAGGTAAGATCTGTCAGTTGTTTACAGAACTATAAATTAAAATAATTAACACGTTGATTTGATGTCTTATAAATATTCACTGGGTTCTGGGAGTATAAAGATTTCTGTGGCACAGCTCTAGACCCTAAAGGACTGATAAATTCCTTGTGGGGAAAATGGCTTTTACATTGAGGCAAAACATCTAAATAGGTGAAGACAGAGGAACCAGCACTTTTTATTTGGGTGCTTTGAAAAATATTTGTTTGTATCAAAAAAAATTTTTTTAAATAAGTCATTTTTCAGTCTTTAGTGGAACACCATTTAGAAAAAAAAGGGCAACATTATGGTTTGATGTTTAGGCACTGAAAAATGGGACTGCTCTGATCTGAAATATTACTCTACTACTTACTAGTAGGAATGGATGTGAGCAAGGAACTACCTTTCCCGTGTCAGTGATCTGTGGCCATCTCTAGCACAGGGGTACAAATAGTACCAACCCCACAGAGTTGTGGTTTTTTTTCTTTTTAAATAATTAAATCTAGATAATGCATATAAAATACCAGGAACACCCTCTAAACCCATGGCAAGGAAGCTCCCAATGTATATACATATACATATACATATACATATGTATAATATATATATTTATTTTTTTTTAATGAATTCTCAAGAATGAGCCCTGTATCGACCGCCACCAACCACATGGTGGCAGCAAAGAGTTATCAGGGCTATTACTGAAGAGGCGGATGTTTATTCCCCCCAATGCTGAGACTGGAATGTGGCAGTAAAGGAAGCAGCCCCACATGGCTGGGTTAAATGTAGTGCTTCCTTTTGGTTGAGTGACTTTCTAAGATGACCCCCTGCTCCTAGTGCTGATCAGGTTTGCCATGGATTTAAAGTGAAGAAAGGAAGATTATTATGAATTCAAGATGGACTACATGCCAGCCATAAAGCTAAATGCTTCACATCTGTTATGTCATTAAATCCTTTTTAACAATTTATGATGTCGACACTATAATTTCACATGAGAAAAAGAAAAATTGAGTTCAGTTGGGTTAGATAGATCACTTACCAATCAGTGCTAGTACCTGTTAGATGGGAAAGGTTAGCACACAGCTTTGTTCAACTACATAGGCCTATATGGATGAAAAGGTTTTTGATAGGTTTCCTTATATAACCATCAATACCTTTAACTGGGGTTATTTTCTGAAAACTTATTTTTTTCTGTGACTAATTCAACAAGTTCTTACATAATAAACCATATTATATTTGACTTTAAAAGAGCTAATGTTTGTTGAATTCTTAGAAAGTGCTTTATTTGTATTGTATCAGTTAATCATCATCTATAGTCTCTGTAAGTTAACTTATTTAATAAATACTTGTTGAGCAAACTACTCTTGCTGTGCACTATGCTAAGCAGTAGAACTAAAAACACCTGTAGTAATAATTGTTTTTTAAATGCTCACTTTTCCTTAAAAGACCTTTTAGCTTGGGAAGTAGACAAGGAAGCAGATTCACTACAGTGCTGTGTGGATAGACCCTGTGAGGTGAACCATGCATTGGTTTGGAAGCGCCATTGTCCAAAACTCCAAAATAAGAAAGGCTCCTCACAGGATCTGAAAGGTGATTGAAGACATTGAGGAATTGCATAGATCAACAGGGAAGGAAAAGGGCAATGATGAAGGCATAAGATTCTTCTAGGTGTTTAAAGTGAATACCCAAAACCCTTTCTGTTTTTACTGTGTTGTTCTAAGTAACTTTGACTGTAAATGAGAGAATTCTGGGTGTTCGCTTTTTTTTCTCACTTGTTTTAGTTCTTATCATGGGCCTTGTGCTTACATACATCATCGCGCTTATCACATTGCATTATAGTACAGAATCTTGTCTCCAAGACTGTGGGCTTCATGGAGCTAAGGGCTGCTTTTTATCTCCTTGTTCTTGGTGCCAAGCTGAGCGCCACGCTTATGAAGGGCAGTCAGTAAATGCCATGGTAGATTAACTAATTTATGCCCATATTGTGGACCTTGTTCTTTATAATTGTAAACAGTAAGCACTAGAGGTTTAGTCTATGGTAAGAAAATAGACTATTTAAAAAGAGGATACAGGACTTCGCTTTTATTTGTATATTGACTATAATTGATTAAAAAATATGACCAAAGATAATCCAGTTACAAACAACTTCTTATTAATTTTCAAAGTCAATTCTTGAAGTCAGTCTGTTCAGTAAGTGTTAAGATAAAAATAGGCAAACCCATTAGCCATGAATAGTACTTATGATTCCAGTTTGCTTGATTCGAGCCTTTAAAATTTTTACTATATCCTTTGGAGTGTTTGTATCCTTTTTTATTTTCTCCTAGCTCTGAAATTGGATGACTTTTATAAGAACTTTGTTTTATCCTTTTTATGCAGACTTTTGGTACTGAAGTGAATTATTTAGTCCCTGGCTATTTGACCTCCTCAGGCCTCCAGATTTAGGGAAAAGTAAAGAACCGTTGGTGTAAAGAAAAGAGATGTTATCAGCATTATCACTCACAACACACCCTTTTTTTTTTTTAAAGACTTTATTTATTTATTTGACAGAGAGAGAGATCCCAAATAGGCAGAGAGGCAGGCAGAGAAAGAGGGGGAAGCAGGCTCCCCACTGGCCAGAGAGCCCAATGTGGGACTTGATCCCAGGACTCTGAGATCATGATCTGAGCCAAAGGCAGAGGCTTTAATCCTCTGAGCCAGCCAGGCACCCCCATACACACCCTTTCTTAACAAGACACTGTAAATGGTTTAATGATTACATTTATCATCCCCTGCAGCCACTATGCTTTACATATTACCCCCATGGAAACCTCTCAGAAATGTTGACAGTACCTAGGGTTTAATTTGAGTTTTTTGTTATTACACATCCTTCTCACATATTATTTCTGTAAAAGTTATTTGACTAGCAGCTTCTTTTACTTTCGTGTGTGTGCGTGTGTGTGTGTGTGTGTGTGTGTGTGTGTGTCCTAGGAGAGCCACCAGTGCAGCCGCAGCCTAACTTGATTTTGGAAAAAAGAAAAGAAAAACCATGATGGAACAGAACAAAGGGAAATTAAGCAGCATCCAATGACCAGTGACTTATGGGAAATAAGCTATTTCCTCTTTCTTTCTCTTTATAAAAGACATATTGATAATGTAATTTTAAATTCAGAGAATCCTGGCTTACTAAACATATTGCTGTTATTTGACAGATTTAAGGAAGATCTTCTGCTTAATAGAGCATTTCTGGGAAAAGGTAGGGAAAAAAACTTGCTTACTTCAGTTTGGACCATCTCCAAAGTCTTTGAATTCCTAAGACTGACTGTCATAGGAAAATTGAAGCAACATAAAGCAAACTTCTTGCCTCATGGGATTAGTCAACTCCATAAGCAGGAATAACTGAAATACCCAAAATGTAATTTCTGAGGAGGAACCAGTCTGACGGCTAATAACTGTGTGTGTGGTCATGTGAATGTCCTTTTGTAGATCTTATGTCGTGAGCATTTTTAATGGTAAGAGATCGAAATAACTGAGTGTAAATACCATTGTGGGTGTACGCTTGGGCATGAAAGTGCAGCCTTTAACAGTGGGAACTGCTCATCTCAGCATTTACTACGTCAAAGATTAGACCCCTTTTACTAGTGGAGGAGCCTATGCAGATATTTTTGTATCTGCAAATAAAGGTTTCTGCCAGTGGTTCAAAAGTTAGCACTGTGACTGATGTATACATGTATACATTTCTTAATTCTTGACTTGGGGCTGGTGCAGAGGAGATGAAATCTTCTTTGCTATTGGGGCACAGTGTTGCGATTAGTCCTGTACTTAATTGTAATCAGTTTGGAAATACTTATGAAAGGCATAATTATGATTTAGGAGACCGCTTTCTTTTGATCACTTTATGCATGTTGGCACATAAATAGAGTTTTTGTACATGTGCTCCCTTTTTTTTTCTTTTAAGGAAAACAATTTATTACTCTGTGGCTAAGAGACCTTGGCAGCAAAATGAAAGCATTGTAGTAGAGAATATATTTTATAGGAATGGGAATCAAATCTGTAGAAACTCATGTAAAAGCCATAATTCCAAGGTGAAATGTATGGAAAGAAATTTTTAAGCCTTTTAATTTTCTTCTTTGAAAATCCATCTATAAAGTAGTTACTTAAAAGCAGGACAGTGAGGTCAGAGATAGGTGAGAAAAGAGTCAGTAGTGTGTAATTTCTTAAGATATTTTCTTTTGTTTAGGTGACTTGGAACACTGATCATCAAACATACAGTCAGTTTGGGGAGAGATTATGGAAACAGGGAGATAGAGAGGAACATTTAAAAATGTTAGGGACATTTTTCTCTTTCTGAGGGTATTAAATCATACTAATTCATTAATAATTAATTCATAATAATCAATGATATTCTGAGTATAGTAGTAGTCAAGCAGTTTTGCCTTATGGGTAGAATAAAGGAGAAATTACATAATTCTCACGTGGACAAATATCCATATGGAACCTCTGAGAAGAGAGGTGGCAGAGACCCAGAAACAACTGACAGTGGTTTCATTATTTCATCAACATGATTACCAAACCCCATTTAAATATCCCTTGCCTACTTCCAAATATGGAAGCTAAAGAGAAGATGAGTTTCTGAGTAGAATGAAAGAAAGAATGCAAAACAGACTCCAAGAATCAAAAGCAGTACAGTGGGAGGAAGTTTCATTCCCAGATGTGAGAGGCTGGGGAAGGAAAAGAGTTAAGTTAGGAAGGGAAGAAGAGATAACACTATACCCCAAAGGTTGTCTGGTAAATAGGAGATTCTTTGCTCAGAGGAAATAACATCCCTTTCTATGGCCTGAATTGTGTCCTCCCCCAAATCTATATGTTGAAACCCTGATCCTCATTATCTCAAATTTGATTGGAGACAAGGCCCTTAATGAAGCATTAAGTTAAAAAAAGGCCATTAGGGTGGGCCCTAATCCAATCTGGTGTTTTTATAAGAGGAAATTTGGATTGAGCAAGAAGGCGGCCATTTGTAAGCCAAGGAGGGAGGTGTCAGAAGAAACCAACCCTGACAACACCTCCGTATTGGACTTCTAGCATCCAGAACTGTGAGAAAACGCATTGCTGTTGTTTAAGCCACTCAGTCTGTGGTATTTTGTTATGTAAGCCCTAACAAATGAATACATCTGTCTCTCACAAAGCAATGGCATTTGAGAATGTGGAGTGGAGTACTGGAATAAAAAAAGGAAGGAGAATTATAATGTTTGCACAAGTCACTCAGTGTGCTAGAAATTACTGAATTGTACAAATAAAATGGATGGTATGTAAATATACCTCAAACCTAGTTGAAAAAATTATAAGAAGTATAACCAAGACTATAATTTCTTTCAGAGGATCAGAGAGAAATACTTCCTATTTCTCTCTTCCTATTTCTCTCTCATAGAATGAGGCCAGCATGACTTAATACCAAAACCAGACAAAGACACTACAAGAAAACTGTAGAGCACTTACTTTTCTTGAACTTAGATGAAAAATCCTCAACAAATTATTAGCAAATCAAATCCAAAATAGCATGAAAAGAATTATGTTCACCCTACCACCAAGTGGGATTTATCCTAGCCATGCAAGGATAAATGTAATACATTGCATTTATCAGTTAATATAATATATTGCTTTTCTAGGCTACAAACAATAACAAAATCATATGATGATATCAGTCGATGTAGAAAAAGTATTTCACATTCAATAACCATGCATTAGAAAATTCTCAGTAAACACGATAGAGAGGGAAACTATCTCAATTTGATTAAAAAAAAATCTACAAAAACTCCACAGCTAATATTATACTTAATGGCAGAAAATTCAGAGATTTTCCACTGAGATCAGTTACAAGGCAAGAATTTCTCTTCTTACCACTCCTTTTTTAATACTGTACTGGAAACCTTGTTAATGCAATAAGGCAAGAAAGGGAATAGAAGTTATATGGTAAGGGATACATAAAACTCTCCTTATTTACAGAAGACACAATTGTTTCTGTAGAAAATCTAAAGTAATCAACAGCAATAACAACAACAACAAAACCCTCTTGGAACTAAGAAGCAATTATAGGAAGTTTATAGGATTTAAGGTTAATGTGTAAAACTCAATTGCTTTCCTATCTACCAACAATGAGCAAGTTTAATTTAAAATTAAAAATAATGTCATTTAGATTACGATGAAATTATTAGGTATAAATTTAACAAAACACATACAAGATCTCTATGAGGAAAACTCTGATGAATAAAATCAAAGATGAAATAAGTAAACTGAGAGATATTTTATATTCATGGATAGGAAGACTCAATATTGTCAAGATGTCAGTTCTTCCCAACCTGATCTGTAGATTGTATCGGCAATCTCAGTCAAAATTTCAGCAAGTCATTTTGTGGATATCAACAAACATTTTCTAAAGTTTGTTCCACGAGGCAAAAGATTCAGAATAGCCAACGTGATACTGAAGGAGGAGAGCAAAGTTGGAGAACTGATACTACCTGATTTCAAGACTTACTACAAAACAATAATAATCAGGACAGTGTGGTGCTAACAAAAGATTAGAGAAACCAATGGAACAGAATAAAGGACCCAAAATAGATCCCCCTAAATATAGTCAAATGATCTTTGACAAAGGAGCAAAGGCAGTACAATGGAACAAAGATATTGTCTTCAACAAATGGTGCTGAGACAACTGGACATCCACATTTTAAAAAAATGAATTTAGACATATACAGTGTTTTCTTCATAAAAGTTAACTCAAAATGGAGTATAGACCTAAATGTAAAATACAGAATTATTAAATACTTAAAAGGTAACATAGGAGAAAACCTAGATGATACTGGGTTCAGTGATGACTTTTTAGAAAAGACACCAAAGACATGATTCATGGAAGAAATGATTGACAAGCTGGACTCTTAAAATTTAAAACTTCTTCTCTGCATAGAATTAGAAGACAAGCCACAGAGCAGGAGAAAATATTGTAAAAGACACATCTGATAATGGACCTTTAACCAAAATATGAAAAGAACATTCAAAAGTCAGCAATAGGGACACCTGGATGGCTCAGTCAGTTAAGTGTCTGCTTTCTGCTCAGGTCATGATCCCAAGGTCCTGGGATCAAGTCCTACATCGGGCTTCTTGCTCAGCAGGGATCCTGCTTCTCCCTCTCCCTGCCACTCCCCTGCTTGTGCTCTCTTCCTCTCTCTCTCTCTGTCTGTCAAATAAATAAATAAAACCTTAGGGGAAAAAAGTCAACAATAAGAAACACACAAGCCAATTAATACATTGTCCAAAATCTTAACAGATACCCCACCTGAGAAAATCTACAGCTGGCAAATAAACATATGAAAAGTTGCTCCCCATCATGTTTCATCAGGGAATACTAATTAAAACAAGGAGATACCAATACATACCTATTTGAATGGCCCAATCAGTTGTAGTAACACTGACAACACCCAATGCTGGAGATAATATGGAGCAGCAAGAATTCTCATACCTTGCTGAAAATACAAAACGATACAGCTACTCTGGAACACCGTTTGGCAGTTCTTGCAAAACTGAATATGCTCTTGCCGTATGATCCACCAATCGTTCTCCTTGATATTTACCCAAAGGCGTTGAAAAACATGTCTACACATAAACCTTCACAGAAATGTTTATAGCAGCTTCACTCATAACTGCTGGTTACCACTTTGGTAGGGGATGCTGATAATGGGAGAGGCTACGTGGGGGGGGGGGCGGATGGGAAATCTCTGTATCCTCTCAATTTTGCTTTGAACCTAAAACCTCTCTGAAAACCAAAAAGTATTTTAAAAAGGGAATGAAGTTTTATTTGGAAATATCTCTCAGAATTTTACATATCTGTGCTTTGCATGTGGGAAATTATCTTAGAGATGTGTTCATATACATGAAAAATAATTCAACTTCTTTATTAATAAAGTATTGAAAATGTCCTAAGTGTGTATCAGTACGTATGCAACAGAGACACTCATATGTGCTCACTAATACTATTTTGTTTTCTCCTTGGTTACACTATATTTATTATTCTCCCAATTATGAGGTAGAACCATGTGGCCGAGTTTTGTGACCCCGAAAACATTTTGTATGATAGTGTAATGATGGAAATATATCATTATGCATCTGTACAAACCCATAGAATGTACAATACCAGTAATGAACTCAAAGGTTACTGAGGACTTTTGGTGATCATGATGTGTCCATGGAGGTTCATGTTTGTAAGAAAAGAAAAGAAAAAGTACAATTCTGGTGAGTGATATCGATAATGGGGGAACCTATGCATGTATGAGTGGGGCAGTATATGGGAAATCTCTGTATCTTCTCAGTTTTATTATAAATATAATACTGCTCCAAAAATAGTTTTAAAAACCTCCAAAGCCTGTGATGCTCATTTCATATACTGATGGATCAGTCTAGAAAGTGCAGAAATAGGTCCAAGTATGTGTGAAAATTTATTATGTGAAAATTTGGCACGTCAAATCATTTGTAAGAGATATTTTACTCAATGAATGATGCAGCTTAAGTAAAATTAGTTTTTTGTTTGTTTGTTTGTTTGTTTAAAAGGCAATGTCTTTTTTTTTTTTTTTTTAATTTATTTGACAGAGGGAACACAGCCAGAGAGGGAGCACAAGCAGAGGGACTGAGAGAGGGAGAAGCAGGCTTCCCGCCGAGCAGGGAGCCCGATGTGGGGCTCTATCCCGGGTCTTCAGGATCATGACCTGAGCCGAAGGCAGTCGCTTAACCAACTGAGCCACCCAGGCGCCCCATTGAAAATTTGAATATACATATTTTATCATTCTAGATTGAAAATTCTGATAAAGTGAAGGTCTTTCAAAGAATCTTCTTAAGGTCAGATCTCATAATGAAAAAAATGATTTGAGAATTTCTGCATTAAAATAATAATGGTAGGAGTACCTAGGTTGCGTAGTCAGTTAAGTATCTGCCTTCAACTCAGCTCATGGTCCCAAGGTTCTGGGATGGAGCCCTGCATCGGCTCCCTACCCAGCGGGGAACCTGCTTCTCCCTAGTCCCCTTGCTCGCTCGCTCTCTTTCTCTCTCTCTCTTTCTCTTTTGCTCTGTAAAATAAATCAATAAATACAATTAAAAAATAAATAAAATAAAATCGTATGTCAGTCTGTATTGACCAAGCAAGATGTATTTTTAACTATAAACAATAAGTTGCATAATAATTCACATGGAATTTTTGTAAGCATTCAGCCAGCCACATTACTGCATTTAGACTATAATAGTAGGCACCAAAGAGATATGGATTTTTATTATTTTATAATGTATGTATTTTAATATTTAGCATTAATATATCACTAAAATATTATAATTAATAATGTAATTAATATACATTCACCATAATATCATTCAGGGTAATCAAACACCCCTATTAAACTCCTTGCCCTTCAACTTTTTAGTCCATGTGTGCCCTCTCCAAAGTGTCATATTTATTAGGCTGGCCAAAAATACCACTTACATAGACTATGGACACAAGAAAAATTGATTTTATCATTTGTCATCTTTTTTGGTGTATTTCTCAATTATCTCAGACACAATGTACACAACATTGGACTCTGCAAATATTCTTCCTTTAGATTTATTCTTATTTCTAATTATGGCACTTCTGTCATTCCAGTTGCTTGCTCCAGTGTTTGGATTTTATTCTTGATGCCCTCTTCTTTCTTGATCCTCACAGTGATTATAATCCCTCAGTGTAGTTGAATTTGTCCATTTCTCTCCACCTATTCTGAGAGGCAGCAGTTGGGCTCCCAGCTTCCAGTCTTGTCCTTCATTCTCATCCAGTTTTCAAACAGCAGTAAAATGATCATTTAAGAAATATAAATCCAATCATGAGTACTGCTTGAAACAAACAATTTGATAGTTTCCCAGTGCGCTAAAGAAATATCCTTAATGTTTGACAAGGTCTAGTATGTGGTTTCCCTCAACTTTGTGGACACGCTGCTGTCTTCCATGTATGTTCTTATTCTTCATACATTCTGTCACATGCAGTCTTATCTCAGGGCCTTTATATACCTTGAATCTTTTTTCTTGGATGTTCTTTTCACCCTACTTATCTACCCAAAAAGTGCTTATCTCTGAGATATTAGGTTAATGTTATTTTTGCAAAGGAGCCTTTCTTAAATCCTTCAAACTACATTAGGTAGTGCTGTTACTGGAGAATGACAATAAATATAGATTGGTAAGATGAAAGTGAGATCCAAATAATTGAGTAAAACTGTGAAGAGCATGTAGCTATTTCACGTGAACTTTGGTCCCCTGGAACACAGAAATTCCATATCCAGGTATTAAGGGAGTTTACAGATAAGACTACGGAGACACTGTCTGTGTTGCTGAAGGAAAGAAACGTGTATTCAGAGGATCTCTGAGGGACCCAGTTTGGGTAAATGCCTGCTAATTTTTATAAAGCATTAGAGGATAAAGTTTATGAATCAATGAATGATTGACTTGCTATCAATTCTGAATGCTATCTTAAAAGACTTTATTTGAAAAAAAATATGTAGATAACATCTGAAATAGGAAAAATACGTGATTAGAAATAACTAGCATGGGTCTGTAAATGTAGATTATACCATACTAGCTTTTTTGGCAATAAAATACAGTAGACTTAACATTCTTATCTTTATTAAGGCATTTTGTTAATTCCTTCATGATATAATAGAGAAATATGGGGCACAGATAGAAGTAATTAAGGGGGAATAGCGTCTGGTTGAAATAATGTGCCTGGTTTTAATTGTCAATCTTGAAAGACATTTATTTGTGTGCTATGAGATACCTTCACTACTTTTATGACTGATTTAAATGAGGTGCTAAGAGTAGGCTAGTAACACTTTGTTGTTGTTTCAAACTGCAAAAGATGGCTGTTACATTGAATAACTGAATTAAGATATGTTTTGTATCTTAAAAAGGGATAGATTTCAAAAGACATAAATATAAGAACATGTATTTTGTTCCCAACATGTGTCATAAGTCTTATCTCTATAAATCCATACTGTAGGCCAGCTTTAAGAGCAGTATGCTCTTGAGAACAAGTGAATCAGTAATCCTATTCTGTATTACTCAGACTCTTAGTATATTGCATTCTGCTCTAAACCTGACACTCTAAAATGCAGGGAGAAGTACCCCGAGACTTACCAAAAGGGAATTATTATTATATGATCGAGAGTTGCTCAGAATCATCTGTTATGAAGAGGAGTGCATAGAACTAGAAATTTACTGTGTAAAAGAGGGGACTTCAGGAGGAAAAATGTAATAATCTTTGAACATTTGTGGTTGATACCTGAACATGGAACAAATGGGTGTTAAATACAGAGAGGCATTTCAGCCCAATACAAATAATGCAAATGATATTGACTACTGTCTTTAGATTATTTAATATGTGCATTAAAATAATTTTTATCAATGTTAAAATAACTTATGTCTTATAAAAAAACAACAGGCTGTATATATATATGGGTTTAGCATAATAAAAAAAGTGTGAGGAGTAGATTCTCAGAAAAGGAAAGCTTTGGTGGGAAGTGTATTGCAAGTTAGGAATTTATACCCATTAGCTTAGTCACAATAAATTATGATTACATTGGTATCACATAAGTTTTATTATCAGGTAAATGAAACATCAAGTTTATGCAGAAACTTTGCTAAAGGGTTGGATGCATTTTCTCATAGTTTTCAAGCCATTTATGTGGCAGTTAGCTTTAAGTTAAAACTATTTTTTAACTTAACGTTCTGTAGATGCTAAAACAAGTGATTTTAAAACTAAATAATTAATACATACTTAATATCTGTGTTTTCCAAAAAATCTAAAACCCTATTAATTTAGATGTTGATGAAGTAGAATTAATTATATATATACAATATGTATGTGTGTGTATATATATACATATATGTATAATATATATATATATATATTGATCCCTATCTATAATATATAATTTATAAAAGTTTTCCTGGATACATTTCACCACCTGCTTGTTCTAATATGTAGATACCTAATTATAGGACTTCATGATACAATTCTTTAAAAAAAAACATAAATGTATAGCTTATATAAGCTTTAACATTTGTCTTTTCCTTCTTAAATTTATAGGCATAATGTATTCTGACATAGGGTAGTGCTATTTCCTCATTGACATGAAATTTCCTCTAATATTCATGTTGTGTATTCCACTGTGATATTCTAGATGTTTACTGAACTTTACAGTGCTACTGATGTTTACTTAAGAATAATTACATTGATTACATTTTAAGATGGAAAATAAACCCCTATTTCCATATAAAACAAACATGGTACATACGTACTTAGAAGAGGTACTCATGTTTATGGACACTAGTCTTAAAGAGTTCACTTTACCAAATACTTTTTTGGAATGAGGTTACATCCTGAGACCTGTGTTCTTTAAAATAATCTGGGTTCTTGTAGTGCATATGTAGTCTCTGGGTGTAGGTTTAGTTTATTAGAACCTCAGTCAAATCATAAGTTTGGGTCAATAGGAACAGATATGTGCAGAGACAAACTTTCTTTGGATATTTTAAAATACAAATGGAATTGCCTTTGCAATCGGGGACTAAATGCTGAGGTCTACAATTTGAAATTTATGTTTCAAGCAAAACTTCACTTTCTCCATATAGTAGTAATAATGGTAATGAAATAGAATCATGACCCACTCTGCAAAGTGAGTTTTCACTGTCTTTGTTCCTAGGTGAAATACATTTTCGTGCTTTGAAAACTGAGCCTGCATGATATTTAGTTTTTTAAAAAGCTTATCTGTAGGGAAAGCTACACCAAAATAAACAATAGCATCAACTTTAGATTTCCGAAAGTGACATGAGTATAAATAGATAGAATGGCAAAGTGTAAGAATCAGATCATCATACCTAACAGATAACATCAAACATTTTGGATACATGACCATCCAAGTGTGCATGAGTAAAGCAGCAGCTCGTCAAAACCAGCTATAGGAGGCACTGATTGTCCTCCAGCTAGAATGTGCCGATGGTAGCCTACTGAAAGTACCTTCAAATAGCTAGTTGAGGGCTTTTTCTCAGTCCAAACACAGACCATGTCAGATGTACCAAGGAATTAGTGACTCTGGGAGCAGCCCTTGGCCAATGACAGAGGGCAGTTGAGGATTATTGCCTCATTTCTGTACTTCTTAGGTACATCTTAGGTACATCACCTGAGGGATGTTCTATACTGTCTCACAGAGGTCCCCAGTGACACGGAGCCACAGTTGCTCCTAGTGATAATCTGATGATTAGTAAACTTTCTTTCCTTCCTGTTCTCACTTATTCCCTTCCCCAGTTCTCCCTAGACTCCCATCCCAAATAAACTAGTCTCACTAAAGCCTTTGTTTCAGTGTGCATGTAGAGCAGTCCAGCCTAAGACAACTACTTATTGATCCTTCCAGGTGTTCTCATTGACATCCATGTAAATATACCCAAGGAGATACAAGGCTGGAAAACTGTACACTCAGGGAATATTAGCCAGCAATCTTTCAGGTTATTTACCCAACAAAATAAAAATAGAAACCTAAAGCAAAAACAACAATTAGACAGGAAGAAGGCAGCAGGTTTTCATCCCATTCCTATTTTGTATCCTTGTGTGGACTTTGGCTTTTGACCTCCAAAAAGCTGGCTAGAGTTTACCCACTGCTATTTTACAATATCTTGACAGGTCAGTCTCACTTATCTGCCCTCGTGAGTGTCTTCTTTCTATAATTCCCGCAGATTGAGTATAACCAATAGAAAAGTGTAGAAATTCGCCCATGAAAAAGTATAGATACAAAGAGTCCTAGGACTGTTGGTTGTCATTTTTCTTTCTCACTTTTAATTTTTTTTAATTTTTATTTTTAATGTATTTTTTTAATGTTTAAAGTTTTCCTTTACATTTTAGTTATTTAACATACAGTGTAGTATTATTTTCAGGAGTAGAATTTAGTGATTCATCTCTTACATATAACACCCAGTGCTTATCACAAGTGCTCTCCTTAAAACCCATCACACATCTAGCCCATCCCCCGCCTGTCTCCCTCCATCAGCCCTCAGTTCATTTTCTATTGTTGAGTCTCTCATGGTTTGCTTCCCTCTCTCCCTGCCCTTTCTCCTATGTTCATCTGTTTTGTTCCCTAAATTCCACATATGAGTGAAATCATATGGTATTTGTCTTTCTCTTACTGACTTACGTTACTTAACATAATACACTGTAGTTTTTCTCTACTTTTGGTGAGTTAAGATGTATGGACTATTTAAAACCATTCAGGGATATTTCTCACTCCATGTAGTTTGACAAAGCATTAGGGAAGGCAAACTTTTTAGACCAGGGAGATCATTTTAGGAAATATGCTTTCAATACAATACATTTAATTAAAAGCTCTGCAGATCACGTTTCTAACTTAAGTTCCAAGAGTACAGTTATTTTAGCACTCATGTAAATGAAAGACACAGGAGGATGTCTGCCTACCTTATATGTCACTATGTGCTAGAGAAATGTGTGGGATAGAGGAAGTATTCAGAAAAACAAACAAATAAGTGAATAAAAAATTATAGATTACATACATATATCAAGACTGGTTACATAAAAATATGATTATCACAAAGCCTATGATATAATCCTTTAAAAAAGTAAAAATCTTTCATCTCATTTAAAAACTAAGCATTGTATTCATTTTGCATAGGAAAGAGATATTTTGGGAAAAAATATTTGTTACTGTAAACAAAAGAAAAATGAGAAAAGCATCTATTGCACTGAATTTCAACTGCCTATCTAAAACCTAAGGCCTGTTCTTCATTTGTCACATAGGATGAAGTTTCCTCTATATTGCTTAATTTCAAGTCACTTTTCTTTTTCTTTTTCTTTTTTGTTTGCCAGTTCTCACATCATCTCACAATCTTCTCTAGAGCCTTGTTTTATTAATATTGTTTGACAATATCACCTTTCTACAGGCTTTTTCTACTTAGTCAAAGTAAATATCTAAACCTTTTCCATTAAGAAAAGGAAGTATATATATATATACATATATATATATATATATATATATATGCAGCTATATATATAGCTGCTGTCTAATATCTTTTCCCTCTTTTTAATTTTAGCTTTAAAAAATAGTTCTGTTCTCACCGTGTTCATTTCTACACTGCCGTTGACTTCCAAGTTCACCCCATTCTGGCTTTCATGCTCATTTCTTCCTTTTTCAAAACCATTACACATTTTTTAAAAAATGTTTAGCATCCTCTGATCCTGTGAATTAAATTTCAGTAGTTGTGACAATCAGAAAACACTTCGTATATTTTCAAATGCCCCATCCCCCCCAGTGGTATTCTCACTGATTGTAAATCATTGTTCTTCGAAATCTCTTTAAGGGCTTTAGTAGCATTCTGATTGTAATCCAATAGAATTTCTTTCTATGCAAGACTTCCATGATAAATTGTGCACAATTAATCTCATTCTCCTTTTTAAAGCTTTATATTTGCTTTGATTGTAAAACACTACATTTACTACTTTCTCCTTTGACTTCTCTAGTTTTCCTCTTTGCCATTTTTCCCTATTGGTCCCTGAAATACCAGTTTTTCTCAGAGTTTCATTCATTGCATGTAACACTCTACACAGGGGATCCTTAATGCTTTTGGTTTTAATGTGTACATTTCTGATAATCTCTTGACAGCTATGGCCTTTTTACGGGGGATGAGTGGTGGTAACATGCATATCATTCAAGCACAAGACATTATATATATATTTCAGAGGGCTTATGAATTCTCTGAAGCCTATTAGTGGACTTTTGATTTAAACTTTTGATAATCAACTGTCTTTAACTCTCTATTGATAAACCCCAAATTTATATTATTTATCTCCATGTTGATTCTAGAAGTCTTCTGTTCAGCTTCTAGTCTTGCCCCCAACAAATGCATCCTCCATTAAGCTGCCAGAATTATCTAAAATGGAGATCTGTCTGTGGGTGTATTTAAATATCATGTAGGATGCTTCCCATTCTTTGTACACTACCGGGTCTCTCCTGCCATATCTCTTGTTATCTCCTGCATATAAATACTTTTCATGGTGTGCATGCTATAGGCCAGAAACTATATCAATTATTTTGCCTTGTATATCTCAAGAAGTTGTGTCTTGTTAAACTCTTGCTGAGAGATTTGGAACCCTTTTTTTTTTTTTTTTTTTTAAGATTTTATTTATTTGACAGAGAGAGAGATTACAAGTAGGCAGAGAGAGAGAGAAGAAATAGGCTCCCTGTTGAGCAGAGAGTCCAATGCAGGCCTTGATTTCAGGCCCCTGAGATCATGACCTGAGCTTTAACTCACTGAGCCACCCAGGCACCCAAGATTTGGAACAAATTTTTTTTTTTAATATTTTATTTATTTGACAGAGAGAAACACAGCCAGAGAGGGAACACAAGCAGGGGGAGTGAGAGGGAGAAGCAGGCTTCCCGCCGAGCAGGGAGCCCGATGTGGAGCTCGATGTGGAGCTCGATCCCAGGACTCCGGAATCATGGCCTGAGCCGAAGGCAGTTGCTTAACCAACTGAGCCACCCAGGCGCCCAGGAACTCTTAATGGAAACTACAAAAAGCTAGGAGCTTAAGAGGAATTATGGAAGAAAAGTAACTATGAAAGAGAAAGTTTCCTGCAAAGCTTTTATCTTTAAAATGATGGAATGAGGTTAGTAGACCATAGGGTTTGGGTTGTTTTTTATTCATATCCAGACATTTTAAATATTCTATATGGATATTTGAAAGTAAACAAAATGGGCAGGGTGAAAGGATAGCTGCTTTGAACATGAAATGTCACAGGGCAAAGTCGAAAAGTGGACCTGGCATTAGGGGGCAGTAGCGGAGCATAAACCGTCTTCAGAGAAGCTGGGTTAATGCCAAAGCAGCCCTTAGGGTTGATTGTCATTTAGTGAATGATTTGGCTTGTGTCATGTTACTCTAATGGTTTAAAAGTCAGTGACCTTCTCATTGTTCTCATCAGAATCAAGTAGCTCTGATTAAGTGTATGCTGTATTGATAAAGGGGCTGTATAATGAGAACTACGCGGATTGAATCAATATCTAGAACATGGGGTAATGGTAGTCTCAGAATATATTTTTATGTTCTTCCAGATTGATAATTATATATCAGGGATTTAAAAGAACTTTTTACTCAAACTAACCAAATCATTTAAACAAAATAATATATATTTCCTCTCTTGCCTTTCCATTGGCATCTAGTGGGACATTTTTTTTTCCTGAAAATTTTTGCTCTTGGAAAAGTAATAAAATCTTAAACTAAAGGTTTCAAAATACCATGTTTTCAGATTGCTTTTCATCTTTAAAAAAAAAGTTATTTTAGCACTGCCCATTTCAGGATAAAAAGGGAAGCATTGTATTTGCTATGAGAAAAGTACATAGGAAAAAATTACTTATGATGCCCAGTGGCCATTTTATACACTGCCTAGGAATAATTTAAAATATCGAGTTTTACACTCCTCCTGTAAAAACATGCTGTTAGTTTGATAAGATAAAACATTAAAGAGGCAGGTTTGTTTATATTTAGCTTTACATTTAGTTATAATGGCAACACATAGTTTTTGGTGACATTTCTCCATTTTCCTTAAATAGTTCTTGAGGGAATAATCTGTGTAAGTCATATCTGCAAAATATAATGGGTCTGTAAATTCTAGTTCACAGGCAGTTTCACACAGAACCATTTCTAGGTTTAATCAACCTCCTCGATGGTCTTGACAAGCTTCAGTTATTTGTTATTCCCTTTGTTTGGCAACAGACTACTATTTTAGGATTAAGTGAAAGCGATATGAGCAACTCACTGTAGAATCACTTTTTTTTTTTTATTAGCCTCTGAATTGGTCACAGTAATAAAAGATAACATTTTTGGTTAAGTTTTGCATAAGTAGAAATTTAGAGGCCTCTTGCTTTACAAATAACAAGAATTTCACATAAATCACAATTGATAGTGTAATTTTCTCCTGAAATATGGATCCTTTGAAATACCAAACGACTCTTACCAATATTGGTTTTATTTCAGAAGTGGCACTGCATCTTCAAGTTATCTGATTAGTCAAAAGAGCAAATTCATTCCAAGGGCACAACTGTTGAAAAACGGGTGCAATTACAGAATAATTGAAGCTTGTCAAGATCACCTAGCTGCCCGAAGAGGAGCATATGATAATCTTTATGCATACAATATTTGGAATCAAGAACACAGGAGGTTATTGAGTGCCTTTGCATGCTTTTGCATTGACTCTAAGTCTTATTCAGAATATAGTGATCATGTTATATGTTTCTACCTGGTATCTTTCTGGAATGATCATAATGATCAAAAGGTTAACATGGTGACAAATTCCTCATTTTAAATCAGGCTAAATCTGCAGAAAAGTTTCCATCAGTATATTTTGGTTCCTTCCAGACAATGGGGTCTCAGCTGCCCTGGCTGCCAGCAGTGGATTACAGATAATCCATTAGAGGAGTGGTTTTCAAACTATAGTTGCCTGAAGATCACAGGGAGGACTTATATAGACCCAGATTCCTGGGCTCCACTTTCAGTATTTGTGATTCAGGGGAACTGGGGAGGGCAATGATTTGCATTTCTAACAAGTTCCCAGATGATGCTGATTCAGCAGCCTGGTCTAGGGACCACACTTTGAAAATCACAACATTAAGGTCTTTTATTCAGTGGTAAGAAACCAGGGCTATCCTACTTGACATACTCACTTGTACATTTTGTTTAAAGATGATACTAGATGATGAATACAATAGTTTCCCCTTATCTTCAGGGGGATACATTTCAAGACTGCCCTTGGATGCCTGAAGCCCCGACAGTACTGAATCATATGTATACTATGTTTTCTCTTATACATACATACATACATACATACATACATATATACCTATGGTAAAATTTAAATTATAAATTAGGCACGGTAAGATATTGACAATAATAAAATAGAACAATTATAACAATATGTAGTAATAAAAGGTACATGAATTTGGTCTCTCAAAATATCTCATTGTGCTCATTCTTTTTCTTGTGATTATGTGAGATAATAAAATGCCTAAATGAAGTGAAGTGAAGGCCTTGGACATTGTGACATAGCATTAGGCTACACTGACCTTCTGATGACAAGTCAAAAGGAGGATCATCTGTTTCCAGACTGTGGCTAACCATGTGTAACTGAAACCATGGAAAGCAAAACCACAGATGAGACTACTATAGATGAATAATTTAAGCAAAGGACAGAAACTTTAAAACAACAGTAAAGACTTGAATCTGAGGCTGCCTCTTACTTGCATTCATCAGCCAATTAAAATATCAGTTTTCTTGTAATTAAATATTGGAGATGCATTTCTAACTACCTTATAGGATGATTTTAAAATATTATGGATTCCTTAATAATCTGAATTTACTGTTAAAATGTAAGACATTTACAGACATTTCAAGACTATTAACTAGTTTCTAGCAATATCATTCATCAAAATAAACTGGATCATTTTGCTATATCCATAACTATCTACTTCATCTTATTCTCAATATCTTGTTAATGGAACAGATGTGATTTACATCATTAGAAACTTTTATATAGTCATTCAGAACACAGTTCACCATAAAGATAACAAACCATTCACTGAAAATGATACCCGGGACTAGACACCTTATATATATCACATATATCTCCCATTTACTTCTCCATTTCAGCTCCTTACTGCTGTCCTCCCTATTTTCTGATTATAGTCATGATATTCATGGACTACATCAACAGGTCAGTGTGGCCTCTGCTTCCTATTGGGTTTCATCAGTTAGGACACCAGCAAGAAATTAAGGTGGAAGAAAATGGAGAATGAGCTGTGGATATTTATTTCCCTGGTTCTTCTCTGATATTTCTCAAGATGGCTATGTTTCATCAAAGTCATTGTTCCTCTTATGGAATCCTGCTCTGTGGCACTTCCTCTCCTGCTAACCTCTGCTCCTTCTTCTCTTTAGATGTGATGAAGGTACAATTTGATGTTACAGGCTCCACATGGAGACTCACTTGTGTGACCTTTATATACTACTTTTATCTATTTAAGTTTACCTTTTATAGTTAAGCCCTTTGAAGTACTGCGATTTGAGTGGTTCTTCTTGGGATCCTAATAATAACACCCTTAAAGTGAGCTAATGAAATAAATGCTATTCTTCCATTTACAAATGAGGAAACTAAGGGTCCAATAAGTGTCTCTATTCAAACTCAGTTCCAATGCTCAAGCTTACAGTCTTTCTGCTACCAAAGTTTCTTAAATGTTGGTACATATAACGATTACTTGGAGAGTTTGCGATATGTATTTATTAGTACACTCCATCAACAAAAATTCTGATTCTAGTAAACATGATACATTTTAGAAAGCTGCACTTTAGAAATTAACAAAGTTTTTTTGGACATAATAGTGTTAATAGTAATCACATTATCTTTATAAATACTCCAATTATTTAACATTTCTTATGTTCCCTATTAGCTAATATCTTTAAAAAATCATAAGGAGGGCACCTGGGTGGCTCAGTGGGTTAAAGCCTCTGTCTTTGGCTCAGGTCATGATCTCAGGGTCCTGGGATCGAGGCCTGCATCAGGCTTTCTGTTCAACAGGGAGCCTGCTTCCTCCTCTCTCTCTGCCTGCCTCTCTGCCTACTTGTGGTCTCTGTCAAATAAATAAATAAAATCTTTTTTTTGTTAGGTTTTATTTATGTGACAGAGAGAAACAGCCAGAGAGGGAATACAAGAATGAGGAGTGAGAGAGGGAAAAGCAGGCTTCCCGCCAAGCAGGGAGCCTGATGTGGGGCTTGATCCGGAGACTCTGGGATCATGACCTGAGCTGAAGGCAGAGGCTTAACCACTGAACCACCCAGGTGCCCCAGTAAATAAAATCTTTAAAAAAAAATCATGAGTAAAAATGTACCATTATTATCTTTTTATAGACAAACTGTTGAATGCAGCATTTAAAAAACTTGACTAAGCTTATATCCCTCAGATCAGTGGCTCAGGTATCTGATTATGAGCCCATGCTCTTGCATACCCCAACATCAGTAGACCTTTGGGTCATTATGTTTTTTTTTTTTTTTTAAGATTTTATTTATTTATTTTATGACAGAGCACAAGCAGGAGAGAGGGGCAGGGGGAGAAAGAGAAGAGACTCTCCGAAGAGCAGAGACCGCTGACACTGGGCTCCATTCTAGGACCCTGGGATCATGACCTGAGCCAAAGGCATATGCTTAACCGACTGAGCCACCAAAACTCCCACTTTGGGCCATTTTTAGTGAAGTGCTGCAAGCTACCAGTAGGTCCCCAACTTTACTGCTTCCTAACTTTCTCACCTTATCACATGTCATTAGTTATTCTTCTCAAGGAATGATTCTATCGTGATTATAATCCTAGTATCTATAATTTACCTCCTCATGCCAAGGGCTGTGAAAGCAATAATACATCTTTTTTTCTTTGTTAATTTTGTTAGACAGAATTACATCTATACTAAGGATTTTGGGATTTTCTTTTTAAATAACTGTAAGCAATGAAGCTACTTTTTTTTTTATATCCAGGTTTAATAGTTACATACAGATAACATGTCCAGTCTTAAAATGCATAGATTTTTTTCAGTTAATCATCTACAGAGAATTTTGGCTTATTTTTCTGTTTTGAAATATTGTATATAACATCTAGAACATTGGCTTCAGGTGATAATAACAACTTAGTTCTATATCCCTGATTCTGCAGAGTAGTATTTTTTTAAAACTCTAGAATACTGTTCTTTAACAGAACTTTTCTATGATGACAGACATGTTCTCTCTGCACTAATGTATTACTCATTAGCCACATGTGGGCTTTTAAGCACTTGACATGTGGCTAGTGTGACTGAGAAACACAATTTTTAATGCTACTTAATTTCAATTAATTTAAATTTAAATAGTCATATGTGACTAGTGGCCATCATCTTAAAGAACACAATTCTTTTTTTAAAATTATCATTTTTTTTTACTTTTATTATTTTTTAAATTTGTTAAGAGATTTTATTTATTTATTTGACAGAGAGAAACACAGCAATAGAGGGAACACAAGCAGTGGGAGGGAGAGAGGGAGAGGTAGGTGGCCTCTGGTCGAGCAGTAAGCCCTATGCGGGGCTCTATCCCAGATCTCCTGGACCATGACCTGAGCTGAAGGCAGTCGCTCAACCAACTGAGCTATCCAGGGGCCCCAAAGAACACAATTCTAGAAAGCACATCAAACAGCACTCTTTGGTCACTGATTCTTTAGTTGACATATTATCAACTGAGCCACCCAAGCGCCCCTGACATCTATTTTTTTTTTAAGATTTTATTTATTTATTTGCAGAGAGAAACACAGCCAGAGAGGGAGCACAAGCAGGGGGAGTGAGTGAGAGAGGGAGAAGCAGGCTTCCCGCCGAGCAGGGAGCCCGATGTGAGGCTTGATCTCCAGTCTCTGGAATCATGATCTGAGCCGAAGGCAGTTGCTTAACCAACTGAGCCACCCAGGCGCCCAGCCCCTAACATATTTAAAATATATTTTAAATCTAGTTATTTTTAAACTTGGAAGTGGATAAGATATTTAAGTCATTTAGAAGATTTAGTTCTTCTTCATCAATGGCTCTATTTCTATTGCTATTGAAATTTAACCCTGTTTATCAAAAATATATATTTGGGTTGTATAGTCTATGTCTAATGACTTATTCCTTTTTGTCCTGTGTTATATTTTTTATGAATGTATTTTTTGCACTTTGGAACTTTATTTTCTGTAGCCGTGATGGATGTTGTCAGAGTACTCCAATATTTGCACAGTCCCCCATGAAATCGTGACTGTTACCTATAAGAATGCAAGTCAGTGTGTCTTCCATAAATCTTTAATCAAGTATATAACTTGTTGTAGGGTCTTAATAAAGTTGTAAACATAGAAAATTTAAAGCCATCATTTAACACTATTTTAATCCGTAAAATATAGAAAAGTGGTTGTTATTTTAACCATCTGCAGCAAAATAGAGTAATTTTAACAAGCCTTGGAATAAATACATTGAATATGATACACATTTTTCAGTTGAGTCTGACATCCAACCTCATGAATAAAAACGGTCCTATTTATCATGCAGTGATAGTCATACACATTATATTTATCATGTCTATAAGGGAATAAGTTATTTCCTGCTTTCTGTTACTACATAGTAAGTATATAATATAATTATAATCATGTTAGGTATATAAGGAGACTATAACTACTTTGAATTTGTTTTTAATTTCATATTAATCTGTATATTGTTTGGGATGTGGTTTTAAAATGTCAACATTCTTAATGTGTTCTTATAGTAATTTTCATCTGGAGGAAGTTATTCCATCATGTTATGAATATCTACATTAAAATATATTTAGAAAGGTATAAATCTTAAATTTATCAAGCTGAATGAAAATAGTTAATGAGTTCATTGAAGAGATTTGAAAGGCAGTTATTATTTTAAAAGACTAATACTTTCACTTTCTTTATAACAGATAATATTTAAGAGAGATTTGGAGTCTTTAATTTAAATAACGTCTCTTTCCTAAAAATCATCTCTCCTACATTCCCACTAAAATACTTATTAAAATACATACTTAAAGAGAAAATTTTACTCAATGAATATTTGAGCTCACAATCCATTTATATCCAGAATCACAGAGATCTATTCACCAACTATAAAACCAAAGGAAGTAGACTGAAAAATTCAATAATCAGAACCATCTCAACTCTACGAAGTAGCTACTGATAATATCCCCATTTGCCAGCTGGGGAAGCAGGAGCACTGAGTCATTTGCCCAAGACTGTACAGGTGTTAAGAGACAGAGCCTAGTCTGGCTCATGAGTGTGTGCTCTTAACCACACTCTGTGTGCTTAACAGTCCTTGCCTGGGGAGTAACTCTAGGCATAGGTTTGTAAGCATTTAAATGCAGGAAAGTTACTAGTTGTAGGTAGACTCATGTAAGCCGATATAAAAGAATAGAAGGAGATGTTGTTATTTCTATAAAAAGGGGGAAGATATAGGACAGAAACTTTTGTAATGTGTATTTTCAGTGGCTTCTCAGCACAACCCTTGGTGCTAGGCAAACTCTATGCATGTAATAATTGCATGGTTGAAGAAGTTAATTTATCAGTCAGTGAATGCATCATTCAGTGAATGGAAAACTGTACAGAAAATCATAACCAGACTATTCGAGGGATCTTGAAATATTATAAGGAAAGTAGAAATATTAGGCTTGAATGGTAAAGATAACCTCTGAATTAGTAAAAGTGTTTCTGATACTTGAAGAGCAGGTAGATTTCCCTGCATGGCTCCAGAGGGCAAAAGTAGCGGAAATTAAAACATAGCAGATTTTGACATGAAGCAAGAATTATCTAAAAGTTGTTCCCAGGGGCGCCTGGGTGGCTCAGTGGGTTAAAGCCTCTGCCTTCGGCTCAGGTCATGATCTCAGAGTCCTGGGATCGAGGCCCGTATCGGGCTCTCTGCTCAGCAGAGAGCCTGCTTCCCCCTCTTTCTCTGCCTGCCTCTCTGCCTACTTGTGATCTCTGTCTGTCTGTCAAATAAATAAATAAACTCTTTAAAAAAATAAATAAAATAAAAGTTGTTTATATTTGTATCTTAATTTATGAAATGTATGAAATTTATTGCATGTAAGTGACATACCTTAGTATAATAAAAGCTTCAGTTCTTTTCAAGTTACATATATTTTACACTATTAGTTTGTAACCTATTAATAAATTAATAATAGTTACAGTAATATTTTTTTAATATTGATCTCCTATTTTGAAAAAATATTTTATTTATTTATTTGACACAGAGAGAGATCACAAGTAGGCAGAGAGGCAGGCAGAGAATGAGGAGAAAACAGGCTCCCTGCTGAGCAGAGGGCCCAACGCACGCCTCCATCCCAGGACCCTGAGATCATGAACTGAGCCGAAGGCAAAGGCTTAACCCATTGAGCCACCCAGTCACCCTGATCTATTTTTTTAATCATTGGAGTATACTTAACACACAATGTTATATTAGTTTCAGAAGTACAACATACTGATTCAACAATTCTATACCTTCTTTAGCGCTCACCACAGTAAGTGTGGTCATCATCTTCACCATACAGCACTACTACAATATTGTTGACTATATTTCCTATACTGTACTTTTCATCTCTGTGACTTATTTATTTTACAATTGAAAGTTTGTACCTCTTAATCCTCTTTGTTTCACCCATCCCCCACCCACATCCCTCTAGCAACCACCAGTTTATCCACTCTATTTAAGACTTTTTATTCATTTGTTTTGTATTTTAAATTCCACATATAAGTAAAATCATATGGTATTTGTCTAGAGTAAGAATTTTTTATTTGACCAAATCAGTGGTAAAATTGTCCAGTTGAAGTGCTGCATTTTTCTCTCAAAAGCCTAATTATTTTTATTTGTAAGAGGGAGTTTAATAATATTAGAGAATTCCCATCACTTTGGAAGATGGTTGGACAATTTCTTACAAAACTAAATAAACTCTTATCATACAATCCAGCAGTCATACTTTTTAGTACTTACCTAAAGGGTTTGAAAATTTATATCCACACATAAGCCTACATACAGATGTTTATAGCAGCTTTATTCATAATTACCAAAACTTGGAAGCAACCAAGATGTCCTTCTGTAGGTGAATGGATAAATTGCGATACATCTAGACAACATTCCTCAGCATTAAAACGAAATGAGCTATCAAACCATAAAAAAACGTGGAAGAAGCTTAAATATGTATTACTCAGTGAAGGAAGCCAATCCAAAATCTGTATAATTCCAATTATATGACATTCTGGAAAAGATAAAACTATGGAGACAAAAGAAAATCAATGCTTCCCAAGGGCTATGGAGGAGAGAGGGATGAATAGGTAGAGCACAGATTTTTAGGATAGTGAAAATACTACGTATATTACAATAATGCATGCATTTCATTATATATTTGTCCAAACCCAGAGATTGTACAAGATCCTGAATAACCAAAACAATCTTGAGAAAGAAATAGGTGGAGGCCTCACAACTTCCTGATTTCAAACTATATTACAAAGCTATAATAGTTAAAAAATATAGACTTGGCATTAAAAACAGACCCACAGTTCGGTGGAACAGAATAAAGATCCCAGAAATAAACCCATGAATATATGACCAATTAATAATTCATGACAGGGAAGCCAAAAATTTATAATGGGGAAAGGATAATCCCTTCAATAAATTATGTTGGGAAAACTAGATAATCACATGTAAAAGGAAGAAATTAGACCCCATATCACACCATACACAAAATCAACTTAAACAGGATTAAAGGTGTGAATATAAAACCGGAAACCATAAAACTCCTTGAGGAAAACTAAGTTGTAAACAACTTGACATCCGTCTTGGCAATGACTATTTAGGATTTGACACCCAAAGTATAGACAACAAGGCAGAAATAAACAAGTGGGACTATATTAAACTAAAAACCTCTGCATAACAAGATGCAAATAGAAAAAAATGAAAATGAGAGAAAATAGCTGGACAGAGGATCTGAATAGACATGTTTCCAAAGAAGACATACGAATGGCCAAAAGATACATGAAAAAATATTCAACATCACTAATCATCTGAGAAACAAATCAAAACCACAGTAAGACATACTCTCATACCTGTTAGAGTGGCTATCATCAAGAAGATAAGGGCTACCTTGGAGTGCCTGGGTGACTCAGTCTGTTAAGTGTCTTCTAGGAAAAAGGGAGGATATGCCAGAGATCTATATGTAGGGAATGGTTCATTAAGATACCTTGCATGATTGTTGTTAAGAAACTCTGAATATAAAGTTTATGAGTCAGAGAAGAGGAAGGATGCAAAAGAAACCATAAAGAAGTGGCATTTATAGGTAGCCACTAAGACTTAAATTTTTAACCAGACCAAATTCCTTTTTTTTTTTTTTTTAAGATTTTATGTATTTATTTGACAGAGAGAAACACAGCGAGAGAGGGAACACAAGCATGGGGAGTGAGGGAGAAGCAGGCTTCCCACTGAGCAGGAAGCCTGATGTGGGACTCGATCCCCAGTCTTCGGGATCATGACCTGAGCTGAAAGCAGTCACTCAACCAACTGAGCCACCCAGGCACCCCTGGAAATTATTTTTTAATTACTAAACATCTACATGTAATACTGACCTACATGATCTGTTGAAGAAAACATCTGGTCCTTGAACTTAGAGAGTTGCTAGCTTTAATACATGAGGTCCCCATGCAGACATAGAGGTCCAATTCAGGATAATGGCTGTAGGGGCACACAGGAGAGTATGGTGAGGAGGAGAATCATAGTAAGAACTGTCATAATAGAACTGATTCTTAAATTCAGCAAATTTCCATTGAATTAAGGAGGGAATTCCAGGAAAAAGGAGAAAGGAAATAGGTAAATAAGGCATGAAACAAGTTTGTGAGTAAGAAACTGTGAAGTGTTTTGTGACCCCCCCCCCCACAAAGTCCAGAGTGGTGTAAGTTGCAGGGAGCACTTGAGAGAGTAGTAGACGACCACCAAGTCACACAAGAGCCATGTATCCAATTCTCAAAACTAGGACTTAAAAAAAAAAAAAAAGAAAAGAAAAGAAAAGAAAAGAAAAGAAAAGAAAAGAAAAGAAAAGAAAAGAAAATGTTGGACTTTATTTTAGAGGTGTTGAGGAATCAGGGACAACCTCTATCTCGTAGGAAGTTGTAAGTTGCAGATTGCTTGAGGCTGGTGCTCAGGATTGAGATTCCAAGTAAGCATTTACTTTCTGACACCTGAAGCTGAAAAAGGTCCCTCAGGCAGGAGCAGAAGGCCATCCTCAGATCCCTGGGGATGCCAGTATTTAGAATCTTCAACTCAAAACAACAGTCAAGTAAAATGAGAACAGAAAAGGGTCTATCAAATTTGGCAGTTTGGAAATACTCATAACCTTTGCCAAAGCAGTTTAAACACACTGAGAAGGACACATACAGGGGGGACAGTAATGAATCCGTGTGATACTGTTTTATGTACTCATATCTTATCAAGGCTCAAAAGCAGTTTTACAAAGGACATATGACATTTGTTTGTATTTTAGTTGATAAATGCAAATCTTCCCAAAGCAAAACAACAATAACAGAAAGAACAGTGTTCATAAATGCCCACAAGATTGAGACTACCTCTTCCTGATGTTGTCAAATAGCATCATAGCGCACCTGAACACAAGCATATAAAATGCATCGCGTTGAAAAGTATTATTAGTGATAGGGTTTAAACATTCTCTTTTGTGGCTTAATGCTTCTTAAGAAATTAAATGCAACTTTGGGCAAATGTAATTTATTGTGCAATATAAAAATTATGGATGGGATGCCTGTGTGGCTCAGTTAAATGTCTGCCTTTCCCAGGGTCATGTTCCCAGGGTCCTGGTATCAAGCCCCATATCGGGCTCCCTACTCGGTAAAAAGCTTCTCCCTTTCCCTCTGCTCCTCCCCGCACCCAATTTGTGCTCTCTCTTTCTCTCTCAAATAAATAAATCTTAAATATATATATGTATATATAGAGTTAATATTTCTAAGGCTTTAGAGGTTTGGCTATGTTTTGAAAAACAAGGCAGAATTAAGGGTTCAAGATAAATTTGTTAACATGTTTTAGAAAACTTTAAAATACATGATTGGAGTTTATTCTCAAGGAATTTGATGGTGCTGATGAAGCTGACCTTGTTTAAATGGTCTTGCCATTCACTTAGGTGGACACTGATGTTTTAAATGCAGAGAGGACAGATTGGCTATGTATCATTGCAGCATGGAAACAGCCTCACAGAATAAGAAATTTACTCATTAGAAAAATTTTTTCCTGGAGTTTTGGAAATTGGTGTACCTTTATCAACTGCTTGCACAAAGAAATCCATTAACACACACATAACCATATTTTTTTTTCTGACTGATTCTGTCATCATTCTGTCTTTAGTGAAAGATCATCTCACAACTGTAAGCCCAAGTTCATCTAGATGCTTAAGACTTTGGAATTTGGCTTTCATCTTACCTTTGCCATTTGCCTTTCTTCCCTTGGAAAAGTTATGTGCCCTCTCGAAGCTTTGATAAATCTTTATCTGTAAAACATTGAGTAATGAAATAATGGTATTCTCTCCATCCAGCAACACATTCTAACATTCTAATTCTGATTTTAGGAGCAGGAATACGGGGTGAGCTGGACCATGAGTTCTGCAGGCTATAAACATGTCACCTTTGACTGTCTTCTCCAAGGCCTCATGTTGTGATAGCCTTAATATAAAAATCACCAGATAGTAAAAAAAAAAAAAAAAAAAAATTATGGTTTATATTCAAATTCATTCTTTTGGAGTAAAACAGGCTTGAAATAAATGACAATAAGAATAGTAACTTTGAGACTGGAGAATTTACACCCATTTGTGTATATTTTTAAAAGAGAGAAACTGGTAATTCAAAATTATTTTATCAACAGAATCCAAACCAACTGAGCCACTCCTAAATTAAATAATTGAAAATTAATGGGCAACTGAGAAATAGTTTCAAAGGGCAGATACGAATTTCTTATATTAAATATTTATGCCAGTAAAAGAATTTATAGACCTGGAACTAATAAATTTGAATGTGATGTTTTCTTAATATTCAGACTCTTCAAGTTTTAACTTTTTTAAAATTAACATAATTGTATATTGCAATCAACATGTACATTGGGTTTTGTTTGTTTGATTAGGATTAATAAGACTGAAGTTGAGATTTAGACTCTGGAACCAGTGTGTGCTAGATTCCTTTTCAATTCCCCTGATTCTTTGTAAAATGGACATAGTAAGACTTTTAATCAGTTACTCTGATAAAATGCTACAACAATACCTGGTATATGATGGGGCGCCTGGGTGGCTCAGTTGGTTAAGCAACTGCCTTCAGCTCAGGTCATGATCCCAGTTACTCGGGCTCCCTGCTCGGCGGGAAGCCTGCTTCTCCCTCTCTCACTCCCCTTGCTTGTGTTCCCTCTCTGGCTATCTTTCTCTCTCTGTGTCAAATAAATAAATAAAATCTTAAAAAAAAATACCTAGTATATGATAATGCCTATTAAATGTATAAGCTGTCATTGTTGGTAATACAATTTGTCACCTAGATCATAATATAATTAAGTGATGAATAATACTTATACAGAGTGTAGGCTTTTTTTAAAAGCTTTTATTTATCTATTTACTTATTTAGTTATCTGAGCGAGCAAGAGAGAGTGAAAGAGAGAGAACAAGCAGGGGGAGGGCAGAGGGAAAGTGGGAAGCCACTCCTTCCTGAGCAGGGAGCCTGACGTGGGGCTCAATCCTAGGACCCTGGGATCATGGCCTGAGCCGAAGGCAGACACTTTAACCAACTGAGTCAACCCGGTGCCCCGAGTTGTAGGCTTTTGAATCTTTTACATTTTATTTCATTTAATACTTTTTGTGACAGACATTCCTGTCATCCTATTTCTCAAATAAGGAAAAAGGCTCAGAAAGGACAAATCATCTGTTCAACATCTCAAAACTATTCTATCGTAGAATTATGTCACTAAAACATGCTGCTTTTCGTTTTTGTCAACTCACAGTTGAAGAGAATAGCCCTACTATTATTACTTATTTTCATTTTTGAAAGCAAATACTGCTTGCAGGTGACATTTGATTTGGTCACTGAAGCATTTTATGGGCTTTCATTAATTTCGCAGAGTGAGAATCATTAATTTTTATTTTTTTGTTGCATTCGGTTTTTCCAGCTTTATTCGCAAATAATTGACATGTCATCGTATAAACTTAAGATGTACAGTGTTTTGACTCGATAGACAAATTTTGTGAAATGGTTACTACAGCAGTGTTTGTTAACACTTCCATCACCTCACACAATTTCATTTTCTGGTGAGAACATTTAAGATCTACACTCTTAGAAATTTTCAAGCATGTAATACACTACTGTTAACTGTAACCCCCATGATGTACATTAAATCCCTGACTCCTTAGTCTTGTAACTGGAAGTTTGTGTCTTTTGACTGGCATCTCCCCATTAACCTGACTCCCCAGTCTCTGGCAACACCATTCTGCTGTTTGTTTGAGTTTTTTTCATATCCTCAGCTTTTTCAGATTCTATATATAAGTGATAATCATACAGTTATTGTCTTTGTCTCACTTATTTCATTTAGCATAATGCCCTCAAGGTCTGTTCACATTGCCACATCATGGCAGGATTTTTTTCTTTCCCATGGTTGAATAATATTTGATATTTATGCATATATATGTGTGTATGTATGTATATCTATATACCAATATATAGATACATATCTTTCTCATACTTTCTATATCTAACACAGGTTATTTCCATATCTTTGCTATGGTGAATAATGCTGCAATGACTATGGGAATGCAAATGTCTCTTCAATATCCTGGTTTTATTTCCTTTGGATATATATCCAGACTGAAATTTCTGAATTATATAGTAGTCCATTTTTAATTTTTTGAGGAACCTTTATATTGTTTTCCTTAGTGACTGAACCAATTTATATCCCATCAGCAGCGCACAAGTTGTTGCCTTTTCTCCACATGTTCAACAACATTTAATATCGCCTGTCTTTTATATGTAGTCATTCTGACAGGCTTGAGATGATATTTCATTGTGGTTTTGATCTGCATTTTGCTGATGATTAGTGATGTTGAGCATATTTTCGTGTACTTCTTGGCCATTTGTATGTTTTTTTTTTAAAATAATTTTTACTTAGATCCTTTGCCAGTCTTATTAATTGGGTTGTTTGTTCTGTTATCTATTAAGTTGTATGAGTTCTTTATATATTTTGGATGTTAACCTCTTATCAGATATATGATTTGTAAATATTTTTTCCCATTCTATAGGTTTCCTTTTCATTTTGTTCATTATTTCTTTGGTTGTACAGAAGCTTATTAGTTTGATGTAGTCCAACCTTGTTAATTTTTGCTTTTGTGTTCTTTGCTTTTGGTATCAAGTCTAAAATCTTATTGTCAAGACCAAAATCGAGGTGTTTATCCCATATGTTTTTTTTAGGAGTTTTATGGTTTTAGAGCTTATGTTTGAGCCTTTAATTTTGAATTAATTTTTTGAGTAGTATAAGACGGAAGTCCAATTTTATTCTCCTTTGTGTGATAATCCAGTTTTCCCTGCACCTTTTATTTGAAGAGACCATCCTTGCCCCATTAAATATTTTTGGCTTCCTTGTCAACTGTTGGTTTATACTATATGCAAGAGTTTATTTCTTGACTTTTGATTTTTTTCCATTGGTCTGAGTGTGTACATTTATCCCAGTACCATATCTTCATGACTGTAGTATTGTAGTATTGCTTGAAATCAGGGGTTCTGGTGCCTCCAACTTTGTTTTTCTTTGCCAGGATTATCTTAGTATTTCAGGGGACTTTGTGGTTCTGAATAAATTTTAGGATTGTTTTTACATTTCTGTGAAAAATTCCATCAAATTTTAATTAGGATTGCATTGAATACTCTGTATGTAGTATGGACAGTTTAACAATATTACTTCTCCTGATCAATAAATAGAGGGTATATTTCCACTTATTTGCATTCTCATCAATTTCTTTCATCAATGTCTTACAGATTTTGGCATAAATATTTTTCACTTTCTTGGTTAAATTTATTCTTTGTATTTATTGTTTTTGAATTATTATAAATGGATTTATTTCTTTTTTAGCTATTTCATTTTTAGTATGTAAATCTCAACTAATCTGTATGTTAATTTTATTTTTTGCAACTGTGCTGAATTTGTTTATTACTTCTGTTTTTTGGTAGAGTCGGATTTTCTGATCTATATGATCATATTAGCTTCAAATGAAGACAGTTTATTTATTATTGTTTTTAAATATTTTTTATTTATTCATTTGAGAGAGTGAGTGAGAGCACCAGGAGTGGGGAGGATTAGAGGGAAACAGAGAGGCAAACTCTCCACTGAGTAGGGAGCCCAACTCAGTGCTTGATCCCAGGACCCAGGATCATGACCCAAGTTGTGAAGGCAGACACTTAACTGACTGAACCACCCAGGTGCCCAAGGAAAACAGTTTTAATTCTTCCTTTCCAACATAGATGCATTTCATTTCAATTTCTTGCCTAATTGCTCTGTCTAGGAACCAAATACTATGTTGAATGAGAGTAGTGAGATTAGGAAACCTTGTCTTGTTCCTGGTCTTAGAACAAAAGCTTCCAAACTTTCATTGCTGAATATGATGTTAGCTGTGTGCTTGTGGTATATCACCTTTATTATGTTGAGGTATGTTCCCTCTTTACCAATTTGTTGAGAGTTTTTATCATGAATCGATATTGGATTTTTTTCAAATGATTTTATCATCATCTATTTATTTTGTTGCTGTAGTGTATAGCATTGATTGATTTGTGTATGTTGAACAACTTTTGCATAACAGCAATAAATCCTGCTTGATCATGATGTATGATCTTTTTAATGTAGTGGTGAACTCAGTTTGCTAATATTTTTGAGAATTTTTAGATTTATATTCTTCAGTTGTATTGAGCTATAATTTTCTTTTCCTGTAATGTCTTTATCTGTCTTTGGTATCAGGGAATGCTGGCTTCATGAAATGAGTTTGGAATGTACCCTCCTCTTCAAATTTTTCAAAGAATTAGAGAAGGATTGGTTAGTTCTTTTTAAAATTAATGGTAAGATTTTTCAGGCAAACCATCTATTAGGAGGTTTTTCATTACTGATTCAGTCTCCATACTAGTAATTGGTCTGTTCAGATCTTCTATTTTTTTTATGATTCAGTCTTGATAGCTTGTTTCTAGGAATTTATCTATTTCTTCAGAGTTACCCCTTTTGTTGTTCATAGTAGCTTTTTATGGTCTGTATTTATGTGGTATAAGTTATAATGTTTCTTCTCTCATATCTGTTATTATCTCTGTCTTCTCTTTTTCTTAGATTAGCTAAAAGTTTGTCAATTTTGTTTATCTTTTCAAAATACAGCTCTGTTTTATTGCTCTTATCTTTTGTTTTTTAACTCTATTTTTTAAATTTCTACTCTGATATTAGCTATTTCCTTTTTTTGCTAAATTTGGGTGTCTTTATGTTCTTTTTCTAGTTTCTTGAGGTATAAAGTTAGGATTTTTTTTTATCTTTTCTTCAATATAAGTGTTTATTGCTATTTTTAAAATTTTTCCTCTTTGAACTGCTTTTGCTACATCCAATAGGTTTGATATATTGTACCTTTTTCTTTGTCATTTGTTTCAAAGTATTTTTAATTTTCCTTTTAATTTTTCTTTTAGTCATTGGTTTTTCAGGAGTGTGGTGTGTGTTATTATTTTATTTTTTACGTAGGCTCCACGCCCAGCATGGGGCCCAACGTGGGGCTTGAAGTCATGACCCTGAGATCAAGAGTTGGGCACTTGACTAACTAAGCCACCCAGGCACCCTGTATGTTGTTACTTTTCACTTATGTGAATTTACTAGCTTTAATTCTGTATTGATCTCTAGTTTATACCATTATGGTCAAAAAAGATACTTGGTATGATTTCAGTTTTCTTAAATTTGCTAAGTCTTATTTTGTGATCTATAACATGATTTTACCTGGAGCATGTTCCATGTGGATTTGAGAAGAATATGTATTTTGCTACTGTTGACTGGAATGATCGGTATGTGTCTCTTAGGTCCATTTGCTAAAATATGGTTCAAGTCCACTGTTGACTTATTGTTTTTCTGTCTAGGTAATTTATGCATTTTTCAAAGTGGGATATTGAAGTCCTCTAGTATTATTGCATTGTCTCTTTCTCCCTTCAGATATGTTAGTATTTGATTAATATATTTAGGTGTACTGTATTCATGGTTGTCATAGCTTCTTGATGATTGACCCCATTTTCACTACATAATGACCTTTGTCTTTTACTACTTTTGGCTTTAAGTCTATTTTGTATGATGTAAACAGTACATACCCTCATTCTCCTTTTGTTTCTATTTGCATATATTATCATTTTCCATCCCTTCACTTTGATTGTATGTCTTCCGTAAAATTGACATGAGTCTCAGAATGGATACTTTTAGGTCAGCTGGGAAATGGTGGAGTAGGAGGACCCAAGCTTGCCTCCTCTCAGGAATACAACTAGATATACCCATATCACTATAAACAGGCCAGGAAATGACTAGAAGACTGGCAGAACAAGCTCCACAACTAAAGGCAGGTAAGAAACCAAATAGAAGAAGGTAGGGAAGCAAAGATATGGCCTGGGAACAAAACAGACTGTGGCTGTCCACTGTGGGGAGGGAGCCTGTGATACAAATGATGGAAAACAGATTTTCACAATGGGGAGCCCATGGACAGAAAGGAAGAATCTCTGTAATATTTGCCTTTGAAATTGAGAGGGGGCTGAATTTCATGACTTCTTAAGACTAGTGGGACTTAAAGCCTGGAATTTTAAAAATCCATGGGTTTGCCTTTGGGAAAGCATAGAGGGCATTAAGAAACAGAGTCCCTTCCCTTAAAGAGATAGCAGGACAAACAGCCTAGGACAAGCAGTTCAAAAAACACCAGCAGCAGATGGGAAGGAGAGTGATTTGCTTAACTCAGAATCAGCCTGGAGAGACAGACTCACAGGGACTGAGAGACCCCATGAGGAACAAAGGAGCTAGCAGGTATCATTTTTGTCCCCTTTCCCCAGTGTAAACAACAGCCACCTGCCAGAGACAGTCCAGCACCAGCACTCTTTACCTAACTTGCTTGTACCCCGCCCTGCCCCCATGCTTTGGTGGATCTACCCTTCCCAGTCGGGCCAGCTTTAGTCCAGGCATGTCAGGCACCTCCACCAGAAGACCAGTGCAAATCCTGTGGACAACACATCTCCTAACCCATGTGTTTTGTGGGACCCTCGTTCTAGCAACTGCTAGAGCAGGTCTCATTTCATAAGCAGACCACCGCACATCTTGCCACCCACAGAAGGCAAAGAGAACATTTGTAGACAACTGGACTGAAGGATAAAGAGGCCAAGACTCAATAGCAAAGTACATGCAACCCACATAGGAGATACTCCCTAAAGTGCCAGACCTAGAGAACAGGGACACTGCACTAAAATAATGCAAATTGAGAATAGTCTCAGGGGAATCAGTGATTACATCAAGCATAACATTTGCATTATAGGAATCTCAGAAGAAGAGAGAAAGGAGAGCACAGAAAATTCATTTGAAGAAATAATAGTTACAAACTTCCTTAATCTAGGGAAGGAAACAGATACCATGATCCAGGAAGCATGGAGATTCCCCAAAAAATTCAACCCAAGGAGGTCCATACGAGACACATAATAATTAAAATGACAAAAAGTAGTGATAAAGAAAAATTTAAGGCAGCAAGAGAAAAGACAGTTACATACAAGGGATACTGCATAAGGCTGTCAGCACATTTTTAAGCAGAAACTTTCTAGGGCAGAAGAAAGTGGCATGATATAGTGAAAGTACTGAAAGGAAAAATCTGCAGCTAAGAATATTGTATCCATCAAGTCTATCATTCAGAATAGGAGAGATTAAGAGTTTCCCAGATAAACAAAAACTAAAGGAATTCATGACCACTAAACCAGCCTTGCAAGAAGCATTAAAGGGGACACTTTGAGTGTAAAGGAAGGTGATTAGTAAAAGTATGAAAATTAACACACAAACACAAAAGGAGTAAAAGTAAATATTTCTGTAGAAATCAGTCCAGGGATTGGTAAAAGCACATAAAATATGACATAAGGTACCTAAAATATGGGAGGGAGAGAAGTAAAGAATGAGCTTAAACCTAAGCAGCCATCAACTTAATATAGACTGCTATATGCAAAAATTGTTATTCACAAATCTAATTTTGTAATGATAAAACAAAAACCAGTAATAGATATGCAAAGTATACAGAGAAAGGAATCCAAGTATATCACTAAGGAGAGCCAAAAAGCAATGAAAGAAAGCAAAAGCAAAAAAAAAAAAAAAAAAAATTAGAGAAAGTCTGTAGAAACAACCACAAAATAAGTAATAAAATGGCAACAAATACATAGTATCAGTAGTTACTTTGAATGTAAACAGCCTAAACTTCCATCTAAAAGACATAGGCTGACAGAATGGATAAAAAACAAAAGCCAGGGGCACCTGGGTGGGTCAGTCCTTAAGCGTCTAACTTGGGCTCAGGTCATGATCCCAGATTCCCGGGTTCAAGCCCCACATCAGGCTTTCTGCTCAATGGGAAGCCTGCTTCTCCCTCTCTCACTCCTCTTTGCTTATGTTCCCTCTCTACCTGTGTTTTGCTTTGTCAAATACATAAATAAAAAATCTTAAAAAAAAAAACAATAACAACCATCTATATGCTTCCTACAAGAGACTCATTTTAGACTGAAAGACATCTGCAGTTCAAAGTAAAGGGATGAAGAGATATTTATCATGCAAATAGATGCCAATAGTAAGCTGAGGTAGCAATACTTATATTGAACAAAACGGACTGTAAAACAAAGACTGTAACAAGAGACAAAGAAGAACAGTATACAATAATAAAGGGGACAATCCAGCAGGAAGATACAACAATTGCGAATATTTATGCATCCAACATGAGAGCACCCAAATACATAAAACAGTTAATAATGAACATAAAAGAAATAATGAATTATAGTACAATAACAACAGGAGACTTTAACACCCCATTTATGTGGATGGACAGATCATCCAAACAGAAAATCAATAAGGAAGCAGTGCCCTTGATGACAAACTGGACCAGATGAATTTAACAGACATTTTCAGAACATTCTATCCTAAAACAACAGAATGCACACTCTTTTCAGGTGCACAAAAACCATTTTCCAAAGTAGATCACGTATTAGGCCGCAAAATAAGGATCAACAAATTCAATAAGATTGAAATCATTCTGTGTACTTTTCTGACCCCAACATTATGACACTAGAAATCAACCACAAGAAAAGAGTCTGGAATCAGTACAAATACAAAGAAGTTAAATAACACACTATTAAACAATGAATGGGTCAGTCAAGAAAGCAAAGACCAAATTAAAAGTTACATGAAAACAAATGAAAATGGAACAAAACTGTCCAAAATCTTTGGGATCAGCAGAAGTGGTTCTAAGAGGGAAGTTTATAGCAATACAAGCTTACCTGAAGAAGCAAGAAAAATCTCAAACAACCTAACTTACACCTAAAGGAGCTAGAAAAAGAGCAACAAATGAAGCTTAAAACTCATAGAGGGAAGGAAATAATAAAGATTAGAGCAGAAATAAACCATATAGAAACTAAAAGCAATACAGCAGATCAATGAAACCAAGAGGTGGTTCTTAAAAAGATCAAAAAATTGGTAAATAAGACCCATTTTAAAAAAGAAAGGGAGAGGATGCCTGGGTGGCTGTCATTAAGCATCTACCTTCAGCTCAGTCTGATCCCAGGGCCCTGGAATTGAGTCCCATGTCAAGTTCCTTTTTCAGAGGGAAGCCTGCATCTCCCTCTCCCATTCCCCCTGCTTGTGTTCCTGCTCTTGCTACCTCTCGCTGTCACATAAATAAATAAAATCTTTTTTAAAAGTAAAAATAAATTTAAAAAGGAAGGGAGGACCCAAATAAAATTACTGATGAGAGAGGAAAAATAACAATCAATACCACAAAATTACAAACACTTGTAACAATACTATGAAAACCTATATGTCAACAAATTGGGCTACTTAGAAGAAATGGATAAATTCCTAGAAACATAACCTACCAAAACTAAGGCAGGAAAAAAATAAAAAATTTGAAAAGAGCAATCACCTGCAATGAAATTAAATCAGTAATCAAAAATTTCCCCCAAAACAAAAATTTCAGAACCAGCTGGCTTCACAGGCAGATTTGACCAAACATTTAAAGAGGAGTTAATACCCATTCTTCTCTAACTATTCCAAAAAAGACAAGAAGAAAAACTTCCAAATTCATTTTATGAGACCAGAATCTCCCCCATATCAAAACCAGATAATAACACCACAAAAAAGAGAACCACAGACAAGTATCTCATAAATAATAGATGCAAAAATCCTCAACACAATATTAGAAAACTGAACCAACAGTATATTTTAAAAAATCATACACTGTGATCAAGTGGGATTTATTCCTAGAAAGCTAGGGTGATTCAATATTTGCAAAAACAATCATTGTGATATTATGCCACATCAATAAGACAAAGTATAAAAGTCATATGATCATTTCAATAGATGCAGAAAAAGTATTTGATTAAGTACAACATCCAAACATGGTAAAAATGCTCTGCAAAGTATATGTAGAGGGAACATATCACAACATAATAAGGGCCTATGTGAAAGGCCCATAGCCAAAATCATACTCAATGGTAAAAAACAGAGTTTTCTCCCTAAAGTCAGGAACAAGACAAGAATGTCCACTCTCATCACTTTTATTCAGCATAGTACTGGATGCCCTAGCCACTGCAAATAGACAACCTAAAGAAGACACAAAGGCACCCAAATTGGTAAGGAAGAAGTACAACTCTTACTATATGCATATTGCATGATACTATATATAGAAAACCCTAAATAGTCCACCAAAAAACTACTAGAACTGATAAATGAATTCAGTAAAGTCACGGGACAAAAAAGTCAATGTACAGAAATCTGTTGCATGCCTCTATAGTAATAATGAAACAACAGAAAGTGAAATTAAGAAAACAATTTCATTTACAGTTGCATTAAAAACAGTAAAATACCTAGGAATAAACTTAACTAAAGTGGTGAAAGATATTCTGTACTCTGAAAATTATAACACTGGGCACCTGGGTGGCTCAATGCATTAAGCCTCTGCCTTAGGCTCAGGTCATGATCTTAGGGTCCTGGGACTGAAGCCTGCATAGGGCTCTCTGCTTGGCGGGGAGCCTACTTTGTTCTCTCTCTCTCTCTGCCTGCCTTTCTGCTTACTTGTGATATCTCTAATATAAAATAAATAAATAAAATCTTTAAAAAAAAAAGTTTAACACTGGTAAAAGAAATTCAACACAACACAAGGAAATGGAAAGACATTCCATGCTTATGGGATGGAAGAACAAATATTGTTAAGATGTCTATACCACCTAAAGCAGTATACAGATTTAATGCAATCCCTATCAACAACACCAATAGCATTTTTCACAAAGCTAGAACAAATTGTCCCAAAATTTGTATGGAAACAAAACAGACCTTGAATAGCCAAAACAATCTTGAAAAAGAAAAATAAAACTAAAGGTGTCACACAATTCCAGATTTCTAGTTATGTTACAAAGTAGTAGTAATTATAATGGTATAGTACTGACATAAAAATAGGACACATAGATCAATGAACTAGAACAGAAGACCCAGAAACCCACAATTCTATGGTCAATTAATCTTTGACAAAGAAGGAATGAATATTCAATTGGAAAAATACTGTTTCTTCAAGGAATGGTGTTGGGAAAACTGGACAGCCACATGCAAAAGAATGAAACTGGAGCACTTCCTTTCATCATATACAAAAATAAGCTCAAAATGAATTTAAGACCTAAATGTGGACCTGAAACCATAAAAATCCTTGAAGAGAGGATAGGCAGTTATCTCTAATATTAGTTTTAGCAACATTCTCCTATATATGCCTCCTCAGGCAAAAGAAATAAAAGCAAAAATAACCTATTGGGACTATGTCAAAATAAAAAGTTTTTGCAGTGAAGGAAACAATCAAAACTAAAAGCAACCTACTGACTGGGAGAAGATATTTGTAAATCACATATCTGATAAAAGGTCAGAATCCAAAATATATAAAGAATTTATATAAAAAAAAACACCCCCAAGACCCAGATAATCCAATTAAAAATGGGCAGAAGACATGAACAGACATTTCTCCAAAGAAGACATACAGATGGTCAGTAGACAAGAAGAGATACTCAACATCATTCATCATCAGGGAAATGCAAATCAAAACCACAATGAAATAACACCTCGCACCTGTCAGAATGGCTAAAATCAAAAACACAAGACACAAGTGTGGATGAGGATGTGGAGAAATGGGAACCCTCTTGCACTGTTGGTGGGGAATACAAATTGGTACAGCTATTGTGGAAAACAGTATGGAGTTTCCTTGAAACATTAAAAAATACAACTACCCTGCAATCCCAGAATTGCACTACTTGGTATTTACCTAAAAATACAAAAACACCAATTCAAAGCAATACGTGCACCCCTTTGTTTATTGCAGCATTATTTACAATAGCTAAAGCATGGAACCGTGGAAGCAGCCCAAGTGTCCTTGACAGATGAATGGATGGCGAAGAAGTGAAACACACACACACACACACACACACACACACACACACACACACCCCCCACATACACACAGGCCCACACTGGAATATTATTCTGCCATAAAAAGAATGAAATCTTGCCATTTGCAACAACACAAATGGAGCTAGACAGTATAAAGCTAAGCAAAATAAGTTAGAGAGAGACAAATAGCATATGACCTCACTCATACATGGAATTTAATAAACAGAACAAATGAACAATGAGAAAAAATACAACCAGGAAACAGACTCTTAACTATAGAGACACACTGATGGTTGCTAGAGGGGAGGTAGATGAAGGAATGGGTGAAATAGATGATATGGATTAAAGAGTATGCTTACCATGATGAAAAAAATAAAATCAAATTTAAGAAAGGATAAGAAAAACAAAGTTTTCTTTAAAAAATGAAGTGTCTTGTAAGGAGCATATAGTTGTGTCTTATTTTCATTTTTGATTTTCACCATCCAGCCACCCATGTCCTTTGATTAGAGAATTCAATCCATTTACATTCAGAATAATTACTGATATGTAAAGACTTGGGAATACCATCTTTTTTTTTTTTTTCTGGTCATTTTGTAGCTCTTTTGTTCCTCTCTTGCTGCCTTTCTTTGTGAATTGATGGTATTTTGTAGTGATATGCTTGGATTACCTTCTTTTTATTATTGTTTATTTACTGTAGATTTTTGCTTATAGTTACCATGAGGCTTATATAAAACATCTTATAGATAAACAACCTATTTTAATACTGGTAACAACTTAAATTAGAAGGCATAAATAATTCTACTCTTTTATTCTCTTATGGTTTTAATGTCACAATTTATCTTTTTTTAATACTGTGTATTCATTAGCAAAATTTTTGTAGCTATATTTATTTTTAATAAATTTTTACTGTAAATTTTATACTAAATTTAAGTGGTTAATAACACCATATTATGGTATAAAGTATTCTGAATTTAACTTCTTACTCACCTTTATTAGTGTGTTGTGTATTTTCCTATATTTTCCTGTTTTCTATGTTTTACTTATAAATTATTCATTTCATCTTAAGAAACCTATTTCAGCCCTTTTTGTAGGGCACATCTTAGTGGTGATGACTTCTCTTAGCTTCTCTTTTCTTGGGAAAGTATTCATCTCTCCTTTATTTCTGAAGTAACACTTTGCTAATTAGAGAATTCTTGATTGTCTTTTTTTTCTTTCAGCACCTTAAATATATTATCCCCACATTCTCCTGATCTGTAAATTTTCTGCTGAAAAATCCACGATAGTTTTATGCGAGTTTCTTTGTATGTTTTGAGCTTCTTTTCTCTTGTTGCTTTTAAGAATCTCTCTCTGTCTCTGATTTTTGTAGTTTTACTTTAATGTTTCTTAGAGAAGATCTCTTTAAGTTGAATTTATTTAGTGACATATAAGCTTCATGAACTTGGATATCTAAATCTCTCTCCAGATTTGGGAAATTCTCAGTCATTATTTCTTTGAATATTCATTCTGCCTCCCTCTTCCTATCTCTTGCTTCTAGAAGTCTGACAATTCATAAATTGTTGGTATACTATAATACCATTTTAATAATTTAATAATAACTATTCACATAGGCTTTCTTCACTGACTTCCAGTGTTATTCCTTTATTCTCCTCTGACTGGATAATTTCAAAGTGCCTACATTCTAAGTCACAGATTCTTTCTTCTGTTTGATCCATTCTCAGTTGGTGGTTTCCATTGAATTTTTAAAATTTCGTTCATTGTATTCTTTAGCTCCAGAATTTTTTTTTATGATTTTTTTATGATTTCTGTTAAACTTTCCATTTTGTTTGATTATCTTTCTGTGCTTTCTGGTAGTTCCTTGAGTTTCTGTGAATATGTATTTTGAATTCTTTACCAGGTAAATTGCAGATCTTAAGTCTTTCACATCAGTTACTAGAGAACTATTTTGACTTTTTGAGGGTGTCATGTTTCCTTAATTTTTCATGTTCCTTCAATTTTTGTATTGCTGGCTTTGCATTTAAAGTAGCAGTCACCTCCTCTAGTTTTTATTAACTACCTTTGGGAGAGAAATATTGTCCATCAATCCTAGTAGTCCTCCTATTGGATACATTTATTCTGCTCTTCTTTCTGTCTTTTGTGACAGAATTCTTTAGCTTGTTTGCCTTTTCTTCATCCTGCAACATGCCAGACCAGGTGCTGACAGCCTCTCTTTTGTTTTTCTACAAGTGGGATTAAAGCTCAGGTGTGGTCGCTCCATGGCCTGGAGATTCAGGCCAACTTTCTGTACATGTTTACTAGCCATCAGCCACAGCTTTCTTACCACCACCATAGGGAGTATAGGTATAGGGAGCTAGCCACCCATTAGGGGTGTGTGTAGGGAAGGCCTGCAGAGGGCCAGATGTTGGAAGAAAGGGGGATATGTAAACAAAGCATCGCCAGCAGTTTGTGGGCTGTCCCTTGATGGAGTCCATGACACATTCACTAGTATTCATGTCCCTTTAATGCCCTCCTAGAGTCCTATCCATGGTCTCTTCTTGCCCCAAATTATGCAGTACTCTGGATTTGGCAGGGTTGAAATGGGTTTCTTTGACCTCATCCTGCACATCTGGAACGGTGGATGATCATTCACATGGTGTCATTTTTCCCCCGTGGGAGAAATCATGGGCTAAGAAATTCTGTCTTGGAGCTGAGTTTTGCTGCCTTGGAGGGGTAATGCAGGTAAAATCTAAATTTCTTCTGTCCTCTCCAGTGCAAGAAAATTGTATTTTTTTCCTTCAGTGATATGTTGAAAAACCTGGCCTTCCACAAAAGTTCATTCATCTAGCAGGTGATTGTGTATGACAGCATTTTTCAGAGGATCCTGGACCATGGCTGAAATGAGTAGGAGTCAGTTCACAGTCTACTTCAGAATGCAGAGCTGGAACCGAGGTTTGCACCTCTCTACGGGTGGGCAACACCTTCGGGTCCCTTGACATATGGCACTGAATCACACAACTCCCACAAAGACACTTTTGTCCATGGATGGATTGTTGTTAAGGGGAAAATATGATGAGAGATGTCTTATTCAGCCATCAGAATCCACAGAGTAGAAATATTGCCATCTTGCTAGCTCCTGAAAATCATTACCAATTGTGTAAATTGTGATTATGTTAAAGTTTGTGGTCAGACCTCTGATTCTTCTTGCTCATTTGTCAGATAGCCCTCCTCTACTGATAAGTGCCAAATATCTAAGTTATTTCACACATTTTAAAAAGTCTCTAGGGAGAGTTGAATGTCCACAATATTATTATTATGAACATAGAAGCTGTGTAATTTTTTGAAAATAGCATTTGGAGAAACATGAAAAGATGATAAGGTTTGTTATCTCTACATAAAAATGACCTATGATTCTCTGAAAGAGGTTAGACAAAAACAAAGCAATATTTTTATTATATCTTTCTATATTCATTATTAAACCTAAAGGTAATTTCTAAAACCATTTTTCAAAATTAACATCTTGTTATTCATATTGTCTCAGTGAAAAAAATATATTTTCAGCACATGAAAAATTATATTCTTGTCAGTCACTGTTAATTCAAACCTGGACTGTAACACTGTTTACTCTTTTTTTCTTAATTTTAGATTTCGCTTACCATGAGCTTATATTGTATCCAGTGTATCCCATGAAGCTTTTGTTCAGACAGAGCCTGAATACTGTGATATAATGTGTGCATAAAGAATATTAACTCTCAATTTGTTGGTTTTTCTAGGATTTAGTATGTAATATACCACACCTGTAATGTTAAAATTCCCTTAGATTAAAGCCCATTAAATGATATATTTGAAGGAATACATGCTCTGGACATCTTCATTGACTTTAACCAAATAATGTCAACACATTTTGGATGCCATCTATTAAAAATAAATGGTACTTTAAAAGAAATAACCATAGCTAATCACATAAGCAGGTAGGTGGGTGGATGAATGGATGAATGGGTGGGTATAGAGATAGCCATCACAATTTTGGTACATGTTTTAGTTTTTCTATGAAATATTCCCTCTTATACGAAAATTCCAGGGAAGATATCTGGCTAATGGTGATTTTGATGCACTGACTGCACTGTTATTCTAAAAATTGTCTACTTTGCAGAAGGCATGGTTTCTGTTGAACTTTTTTGGTGGATAGTCATTCTTGTTTGTAACCACACAGTAGTTTATATAAGTGTGATAAAAATACACAGGAAGCTTACACAGTAATTTGGCATCTTTATTAGGTTTTGCTACCACCCTTCATTATATAACATTTTTCATTTTTGGAAAGGATTATTGTATAAGATATGGAGTTGGTTTTATTACCTTTTTCTATTTAAGTTTGTCTTCTGTTTCACTTTCCTCATGAGAACTCAGTGAACAGATTTGCTGGTGTATAAATCCCAGTGGAGATGCCCTATTTATTCAGTGTTGCCTGAATCTTTTGTGCCCAAAGATTTCTTCTGGTTTTATTGCTCCACTGTGATATTCTAATATTCTTTGGGTAGAGAGATAAATGACCTGAGCCATAAGAATTCTCAGACATGAAGTAATCATTTGCCTTATCAAAATTACTATAATATGTCTTTCCCATTAACTAGAGAAGTCGGTCAGACTTGAAGTTCATAGAATTTTCCCCCCAATTTTGTTAAGAAATATTGCAAGTGTAAATGCCACATACAGGAGTGCTGGTTCAGTTTAGCTATAAACTTTCACATTTGTAATCATGATATAATATGTGAAGTGAGATTTAAGGTGAATAATAGCTGTTTCTTATTTTTTTTTAATTGAGGTACCTTACCTTTATTGCTCCCCAGGTTTAAACTATATTCTTAATTATTCACAGTTATACAGTTACTTCTAATAAATCAGTGCTTCACAAAGAATGACTCCTGGGCCAGCAGTCTGAGCTTCACTCGGAAACTTACTAGAATCACAAATATACTGTACCAGCTCAGATCTCCTGAGTCAGAAACTGTGTAGTTGGCGTCCAGCAATCTATTTCTTAACACTCCAGTTGAATCAGATGGAGCTACAACTTGAGAACTACTTTAATAAAGCATCTAACTTACCAAAAGGAAATTAAGTAGGATAGCTGTAGCATGTAATTTCTTAAGCATATTGTCCAATTTCACAAAATACTTATGGAATAACCATCAGATAATTTTATATAAGGTATGCTTTGACAGAGACAACACATAGAATGGGCATTCAGAAATATTTGTTGAATGAATGAATGAATGAATTCTGTGCAGACCTAGTTCAGTTAGGCTCTATAATAGTATACAATTTCAGAATTTGAAAAATGGCCCAATATGCAGCATATTTGAATGCCATTAGTGTAAGTCTTAATGCATCACACATTTTTTTCCTAAAATGGTAATAAACATAGAACTAACTATGAATTCTAGGTACATATGTGGATACATTATCTTTCAAAGGAATCATAAAATATCTGAGGTATATTGTATGAAAAGAGAGTAGAATTAAATAGCAACAACTGATCTGGTATTGAACTTTGTTGTCACAAGTTGTAAACATTTGCTCTAGTTCTTTAGCTGTCACAGAAGAATAAAATAGTCACTTCATATATTTAATGACATTATTACAAAACTCCTCTATACTTAGAAGCAAGTTCTAAATTTTAACACAAACGTATTAGCTGAACAGGCTGTTGAAATGCATTTTACATTTTTTTCTGTTATTTTTAACAGTTTTTTTAGTTAAAATTGACATGCGTAAAATAGACTGCATTTATAACATATACAGCAAGTTTTTACATACATGTACACCAGTGAAATCATCAAATAATGACCCTTTTTAAAAGTGAATTGCTTTTTTATTATTGAATTTTGAATTGTCTTTATATATTCTGGATACAAGTCCTTGATTACGTATGTATCTCGAAAATATTTTCTCCCGGTCTGGCACTTTTCTTTTTATTCTCTTACACTAGTGTCTTCTGAAGAGGAGAATTTTAATTTTGACGAAGTCCAGTTTATCAGTGTATCACCATTTCCTTTTATGAAACTGGTTTTTGGTTTCGTAACTATGACATGTTTTCTTAACCCAAGGTCACAAAGTTTTTGCATATGTTTTCTTCTATAAGTTTTAAAGTTTTAGGCTTTGCATTAAAGTATATAATCCTTTTTTAATTTCTATATGGAATGTAAAATTCAGATAGAAATTCTTCTTTTCTTTCTTTTCCTCCCTTCCTTTCTTTCTTTTCCTCCTCCCCTCACCTTCTCCTTCTTTTCTGCTTACCCTCCTTCTCCATTTCATTTTTTTCACGTATAGATATGTTTCCAGTACCATTTGTCAAAACTACTATCCCTGCTCCACTAAGTTGACTTTAAATCCTTTCCTATAAAATCAGATATCCATATATGTGTAGATTTATTCCTGGGCTCCATTTTGTTCTACTGATTTATTTGTCTGTCCTGTTTTTTTTTTTCTTTAAAGATTATTTTTTTAAAGATTTTTTATTTATTTGACAGAGAGAAACACAGCCAGAGAGGGAACACAAGCAGGGGGAGTGAGAGAGGGAGAAGCAGGCTTCCCGCCAAACAGGGAGCCTGATGTGGGACTTGATCCCGGGTCCCTGGGATCATGACCTGAGCCGAAGGCAGTTGTTTAACCAACCGAGTCACCCAGGTGCCCCTATTTGTCTGTCTTTGTAATAAGAGCCAAATAAGTAGTTATACTCCTTCAACTTTGTTCTTTTCAAACTTGTTTTGGATATTCTAGTTCCTTTGAATTTCTATATGAATTTTAGAATCCAGTTGTTTAATTTCTATTTTAAAAAAAGCCTGCTGCAATTTTGATTGGGATTGCATTGAATCGGTAAATGAATGTAGATGGTGTAGGTTTGGGGAAAATTGACATCTTAAAAATGTTGTTTTCTGACTCTCAAACACAGTATATCTTTTCATTTACTTAAGCTCTCTTTAATTTCCTTAACAATATTTTGTAGTTCTCTACATATTTTACCAAATTAACATCTAAGTACTTCGTATTTTTGGATATTTTAAATGGTTATTTTAAAATTCAATTTTATATTATTCATTGCAACTATAAAAATACTATTTCTTTCGTATATTGGTCTTAATGTCCTATAACTTTGCTTATCTCACCTATTAGTAGCTATTTTGTAGATAGCATTGGATTTTCTATGTAATTTGCCACATCATCTGTGGATAGAGTTTTTCTTCTGCTTTCAAATCTGGATGCCTGTATTTTCTTTTTCTTTCCTCATTAACCTAACCTTTAGTGCAAGACAATGGAAGTGATGAAATTAAACATCCTTGTACAATATCTTTTCCTTTACATTATACATAGTAAAATACTATACCATGTATAGCTGTAGGATTTTAGGAGATGCCCTTTATACAATTGGGGAATTTTTCTCCTCTTTCAAATTTGGTGATCATTTTTTAATAAGAATGGATGTTGGATTTTCTCAAATATTTTTTCATTATCTAGAGATGATCGAAATGATTACATTTCTCTTTTTCATCTTCTTAATGTGATGAATGTATTTATTAATTTTCTTTTAAAAAAAAAAATTATTTATTTATTTGACAGAGAGAAACATAGCCAGAGAGGGAACACAAGCAGGGGGAGTGAGAGAGGGAGAAGCAAGCTTCCCGCCAAGCAGGGAGCCCGATGTGGGACTTGATCCCGGGTCCCGGGGATCATGACCTGAGCCGAAGGCAGTCACTCAACCAACTGAGCCACCCAGTCACCCCTTATTAATTTTCAAATGTTTAAGTTAAACTTGCATTTTTGGAAAACAGCTCTTGGTAATTTTTTTAATATATCATTCATCTCTATTAACTTAAAATATTGTTAATAACTTTTAAATGTATATTCCTGGTGGATATTGATCAGTAGTTTCTGTATATACTTTGTGTGTATGGTGCCAGGGTAATGCTGGCCTGATTAAACAGGTTTGGAATTATTTGCCCCACTATAATTTTTCGGAAGAGTTTGTATATGATGAGTATTATGTCTCCCATAAATGTTTGATAGAATTCATCAGTGAAGCCATCTTGACTTTTGTCTGTAGAAAAAGCTTAACTAAAAATAAATTTTTTAAATTGATAAAGGGGGCACCTGGGTGTCTCAGTGGGTTAAAGCCTCTGCTTTTGGCTCAGGTCATAATCTCAGGGTCCTAGGATTGAGGCCTGCATCGGGCTCTCTGCTCAGCAGGGAGCCTGCTTCCTCCTCTCTCTCTGCCTGCCTCTCTGCCTACTTGTGGTCTCTCTCTCTCTCTGTCAAATAAATAAATAAAATCTTTTTATAAAATAAAATTGATAAAGGACTATACAATTTGTCACTTTTTGTGATGAGAAATGGTAGGGTTTTCAAGTAATTTGTCCATTTCTTCTGCTGTCTGAGATCAGAATAGATCGGGCGCGTTCAGGGTGGTATGGCCGTAGACCATTTCTTCTGTTGTCAAATTTATAGACATAACATTATTTTTCTTTCTTTTTTCATTTAAATATCTCTAGATTCTGTAACAATGTCTCTTCTTTTATTCCTGTCATTGATATTTTGTATTTTTTCCTCTTATTTCACAACCAATATGTCTGTTTATCACTTTTATTCATCTTCAGCAAGAACCACACATTTGTTTTAATGGTTTTTCTTTACTACTATGATTTTTTAAAATATTTTATTTATTTTTTTGTCAGAGAGAAACACAGCTAGAGGGGGAACACAAGCGGGGGGTAGTGAGAGAGGGAGAAGCAGGCTTCCCTCTGAGCAGGGATCCCCATGCGGGGCTTGAACCCAGGACTCCAGGATCGTGACGTGAGCCAAAGGCAGACACTTAACGACTGAGCCACCCCACCCAAGTGACCCTGATTCTTTTGCTTTCTGTTTCATTTATTTTCACTTGAGATTTTTTTCCTTCTGCTTACTTTGGATTTAATTTGTTATTCATTTTACCGTTACTTAAGTTTGAACCTGGGGTTATAGATTTGAGACCTTATTCTCTTTATATAGAAACATATCGACATCCGTTTTCCCTTAAGGAGTGTTTTGGTGAGACTGCACAGATATTGATTTGTTGAGTTTTGATTTTCATTCAGTTTGGAGTACTCTCTTATTTCTCTTTGGATTATATTTTGATCCCTATCCTATTAAGAGGTGAATTATTTACTTTCTAAAAATTTGGAGATAATTAAGGTGTTTTCATTACAGTTATACAGTTTAATTCCATTGTGGTTACAGAACACAGTTGGAATGACGTGAATCATTTTAAATGTAATCAGATTTGAAAAAATCATCAGAGTGTTCTCTATTTTGGCTAATATTTTGTGCATACTTGGAAAGAATGTGTATGGGCTATTTGTTGAATAAACTATTCTGAAGACTTCAGTTACCTCAAAATAGTTTTGTTGAAGCCTTCTATTACCTCACTGATTGTCTGCCTTGTTAGTATTTTTGTTTAAGCAATAAATTTGTCTTTCAAACTGATTTTAGAAATGAATATCTTACTTATTTTCCTATATGCTTACTATTTCCAATGTTCTTCATTCTTTATGTAGAGTCATATTTCCCCATGGTATCATTTTACTTTTGCCTGAAGAGCATCTTATACATTTCTGGTAATAAAGATCTACTATTGATGGATATTTTTAGTATGTCTGAAATAACTTTATTCCACCTACAGTTTTAAGAGATATTTTACCTTGTCAGGATTCTAGATTGAGTTTTTGTTTATTTCAATACTTTTGAAAGTCTTGTTTCACTTTCTTCTCACATGAATTATTTCTGATGAAAAATGTGCTGTATCACTATTGTTTGTTTCAGCATGTCTTTATTCTTTGACTACTCTTCAAATTTTGTCTTCATCACTGGTTTGAGCAGTTAAGTTATGCTGGTCTTTGGTGCATTGTTCATGTTTCTGGTGTTTGAAAATAAGCGATGATCTTTGTGCATTTGGGGTTTTTGTTTTAATAAATTTGGAGAAGAGAAATCCTCAAAAAAATTTTATACACTGTGAGTACTTTAATTACATGAATATTTGGGCTCTTGAAGTTGACAGATGGTTCACTGATACTCTTTTAATATATTTTTTTCTTAATTATGTTTTATTTTAGAGAGTTTCTATCTATATTTCTATGTATATACTCTAGCTATGTCTTAAAGTTCACTAATGTTTGGCAATGTTTAGTCTGTCACTTATCCTATCCAGTCTATTTTTTATCCAAGGTATTTTACCTTTTATCTCTTGACTTATCTGGGTCTTCTAAATATCTGTATCTCTGTAACTTTTTGAATATATGGAATACAGTATGATAACTGTTTTCATGTCCTTGTCTGTTGACTTTATCATCTGTATTAGTTTCAGGCCCATTTCATTTGATTGCTAATTCTCTAAATAATGGATCATGCTTATTGCTTCTTTGTATGTTTGGCAATTTTTGATTGGATGCCAAATTATAAATTCATTGTTGTTGGGTATTGGATACATTTGCATCCTTATGGATATTGCTATGATTATGAGGTTTATTTGTTGTTGTCATTTTTTGAACTGCAATTGAGCTATTTGGAGATAGTTTGATTCTTTCAGGTCTTGCTTTAATGGAATGTTAGGCAATCTTGGAGCACTATTCAATCTACAAATTATCCTCCACTACTAAGATACAGTCTTCCATATAGTATTGGTACTATATCCAGTATAGTATCCTTTCAAGTGACTGTTTTCTTGGCCTCAGATAATTTCCTCACATTCATCTACTAATCAGTGTTATGGTGAATACTTGAGGTATCACACATGATTGCATATCACAGGTATGCTCATGTGAACTCCAGCTGCCTTGGTCTCTCTGGACTCAGCCTTGCCTCTTAAATTCAGGGAATGCAATGCATCTGCCAAGAATTTCTCTCCCTATCTTACTCCCTTGAAATTGTCAACCAGTAAACTGGGGTAGACTTTGGGTTCATCTCTTTGTCTTCTTTTTTCTCAGGGAGCATTCCTTCATTACTTGATAAGCAGTATGTACGTGATAAGCACTATCTTGAAAACTGCTCCTTTTGCCCCATTCACGTATGTGTGTGTGTGTGTGTATACATATGTGTGTATGTGTGTGTGTGTGTGTGTGTGTGTGTGTGTGTATATATATATATATATATATATATATATATATATATATATATATACACTGATTTATTTTTGGTAAGTCCAATCCTGGTTTCTCTGTCTTGCCTGGAACTTGAAAAGCTACCTATCTTCTTATTTTTCACTGGGGTTTTTCCTCTATTACATAATTTTTTTTCAGTATGTAAGAAAACCCTATTTGAGGCACTAAAATGTGTATCATTTTCATATTCTATTTGCATAACTATTTTTAGTATGCCTTATGCAATAGCTCAGTATTTGCCCAATGGTATATCTCAACATATGCTCAACGGCATATCATTTCTTTCAACTATAGGCAGGGAGAAGTTTTATTTTTACTTGTAGAAAAATATCATTGTTAGTCTACCTCTGTGCACAACCTCACTATATCTCAGTATACCTCAGTATACCTCAGTCTGTCTCTGTGCACAACCTCATTAAATTATATTGGAAAAAGTTATGGGGTGCCTGGGTGACTCAGTTAAACATCTGACTCTTGGTTTCGGTTGGCCCAGGTCATGGTCTTGGGTCATGAGATCAAGCCCCATATCTGGCTCTGTGTTCATCACTGAGGCTGCTTGAGATTCTTTCCCTCTACCCCTCTGCCACCCAGTTCACACACTCTCTCAAATAAATAAATACATAAATAAATAAGAATTATACTGGAAAAAGCTAAAAGTATTGACTGAATAATTTCAGTGCAAATGGTGAAGTATTTTCTGGCACTTGTGTTATTTCTGTTTTGTGCTTCGTTTGTACTCTTTTACCTAACATCCTTAGATTATTATTTGTTTTAAGTATTATTTTAGTGGTTGTTGATTATTTGGGGAAAATTTTGAATAAAAACAATTTATATTTATTTTTAAATTATTTATTTTTAAGGATATAATTTCTAAAAATTAAATAGGAACACGTAGATTAAGCACTCTGTTATAAATATTTAAGTTTTAAGTCTGTTTTTGCGAAGCCCTCAAATTATGTTCAAAGTTTGTGAATTTCTTTATTAATAAGGTTAAAGGATCCTGCATTTTAGGAGTTATTAAATAATTATGGTAGAATATAGTGCTTTACTATTATAACTGTAAAAATAAACACAGGCAGCGTGCCTGGGGTGGCTCAGTGGGTTAAAGCCTCTGCTTTTGGCTTATGTCATGATCTCAGGGTCCTGGGATTGAGGTCTGCATCCGGCTCTCTGCTCAGCAGGGAGACTGCTTCCTCCTCTCTCTCTGCCTGCCTCTCTGCCTACTTGTGATCTCTCTCTCTGTCAAAGAAATAAATAAAATCTGTAAAAAAATAAAAAAATAAAAAAATAAACACAGGCAAAAAATTTGATTTAGTTATTTTAATTAAAGAATGTTGCTGAGTACCTGAAACAATGATATAACTAGTGAATTTGCTTACATTTCAAGTCTTACAGACTCAGGGAAAAAGTTCTATTAATATGTGTAAACTTCATAGTAGAGCTGTAGTGCTTATGTATGCTTCTTGAAGAGTATAAGATCATATTGTGCTAATATGATTGTTTTTTGAGTTTCTGAAGATGTGTGAGAAAAACTAATACAAAAAAGAAAAAGAAGAAAAGTCATAGGGCCTTGCATTGAATTTCAGGTCCATAGTAATGAACTTTCATATACCAAAATGAACATCCCCTCAGTCAGTAATGTCCACAACTGAATTCTTGGTTACCCACCCCACAAATTTCCCTTACTTTTAATTCTTCTATTTGCTTAGGCCAAAACAATTTTGATTACTCCTTCTCCCAGACCTTATATTCGTCAGTCAAGAAGTCTACGAGCTCCACCTTTTTAGTATGTATCACAAATCTAACCATTTCGCTATGGCTGCCTTGTCTGACCCTCTGTCATCTCTTGCCAGGATCATTGCAATGGCCTCCTAACTCGTCTCCTTGCTTCTTGCTTTGTATGCCTGCATCTATTCACAACAAAGCAATCCAAATGATCTTTTAAAGTGGACTGTTAACTTTCCTCTGCTCAAAACCTGCGGAGGTCCCTGTTTCACTCCATAAAAGCCCAAGACCCTGCAGTTGCCTGGAAAGTCTGTTTTACCCTTACTCCCCTCCTGAATCCATTGCATCAAAAATGTGCTTGTCGACTTTTTTGGTATAACCTACGATTGGCTGCTTCATCTAGGTAGAATGGTACCTTTTAGAACAGGGTTATCTTTGGTAAAATTTTATTTTTTTGATTGTTGAAGCCTAGGTTTTTATACCTTGCATGTGTTTTATTTCCCACACACTATAAATAAAAAATGAACCACCTGATCAACTACCTGAAGCTTTTGAGGTCAATGGATAGATTCAACAGGGAAGTCCTGAAACAGGAAGATATATAGAAACTGGATAAAGGTTGGTGTGTTTGGAGAAAAAAGAGCCATGGGGTGTACAAGAAGAGGTTGGAAATAGATAGAAGATGGAGATTGTATCAAGGACTGACATCTTCATTCTAATCACAGTCTTGAAGATTTTTATTAGGGAAGTGATATTTATCATTTAAAAAGTGGTCACACTGAAAGCCATATGTATTGCAGATTTAGAAAGGTAAAGAATGAATGTGATAAAACTCATTAGGAGGACAATCCAGTGTGCCAGGCAAGAGATGGCAGTTCTTGGTTTAGGAGATGGATAAAAGTAAAAAAAAACTTTTTTTTTTAAAGTGCAGATGGATAAAAGTAAAAAAAAAAACTAGAAGTATTACAGAAATAAAAGCAGCAGGTTTGAATAGTGCTTCAAAACATAGCACTGTATGAGCCACTTCAGAAAACAGTGTGGAGATTCCTTAAAAAATTAAAGATAGAGCTACCCTATGACCTTGCAATTGCACTACTGGGCATTTACCCCAAAGATACAGATGTAGTGAAAAGAAGGGCCATATGTACCCCAATGTTCATCATAGCAATGGCCACAATCGCCAAACTGGAGAAAGAGCCAAGGGGCCCTTCAACAGATGAATGGATAAAGACAATATGGTCCTGGGGCGCCTGTGTGGCTCAGTTGGTTAAATGACTGCCTTCGGCTCAGGTCATGATCCTGGAGACCCGGGATCGAGTCCCACATCAGGCTCCCTGCTCGGCGGGAAGCCTGCTTCTCCCTCTCTCACTCCCCCTGCTTGTGTTCACTCTCTGGCTGTGTTTCTCTCTGTCAAATAAATAAAATCTTAAAAAAAAAAAAGACGATATGGTCCATATATGCAATGGAATATTACTCAGCCAATCAGTTGAAGACCCAACTTTTGTATCAATGTCGATGGGACTGAAAGAGACTATGCTGAGTGAAATATGCCAAGCAGAGAAAGTCAATTATCATACGGTTTCACTTACTTGTAGAGCATAAGGAGTAACATGGAGAACATTAAGAGAAGGAGAGGAAATGTGAATTGGGATAAATTGGAGGTGAAGATGAAGCATGAGAGACTGTGGACTCTGAGAAACAAACTGAAGGTTTTGGAAGGGAGGGGTGTGAGGGGATGGGTGAGCCTGGTGGTGGGTATTAAGGAGGGCACATATTCCATGGAGCGCTGGTGCATAAACAATGAATCTTAGAACACTGAAAAAATAAAATATTTTTTAAAAAATAGCTCTGTATCAATGAAGACGTGTAAGTTTGAACTTTCCCAACTGCATAGAGTGTGGAGTATAAGACGTTTTACTACACTAGGGAATGTTGGAAAAGAATCCTGTTCACCTGATTGTGAATTCTGACATATGGATATTGAGTGTAGGTAGTTGAAGATGAAACTTGGAGATGGCTACTGACGAAAGGAAGTTCATATGAGAGTTTAGAATAGATGCATTTACTAAGGATGCGAATGTGACGTCATCAGCACATAGTTGTTACAGTCGTGGGCGTAGATGAAATAATGTGCCATTGAAAAAAGAGAGTGTCGATACTATAGTGTACCCTACTTTCAATATAAAAACTCTCTAAACTGCCCTTCGTTCAATTTAGGTGCTGACTATAATAGTTTCTGTTCCATTTTAGGGACGTGAACCCTTTTTCTCAGTTGTTTGTAAATGGGGCCTTTCGAGATAGCATCTTTTGTGAGGAACAGGCAGGCACTGGGCACATCTGTTCTGTTATTGATCAGTGTCATTCTCATGATAACCCTAAGAAGAAAGTCTTAAGAAAAGCATACACTTGTTTGTGATATTCACTGGCTTTTCCTAGACTTTTAAGATATGAACAGGAATTAGTGTTGGACTAAGGTGTGTAAATTTGATACAAACACCTGTTTTTTTAGAATCTTAAATAATTCTCTTCAAGTGGCATGGTTTCTGTATGAACAATTTTGTATCGTTTTGTTTTGGTGCAGGGAAGGAGTGCTACACATAAAATTATAAATTTCAAAGTGGCAAAACATAAGTGTGTTTTACAATATCTTCTTTTGATTTTGAACCTTCATGAGTTTACTCTAGTTTCTGATCTGAATGAGTAGCCTATATCCCTCCCCTTATTATTCACATTCACTATAGATAGCAGATACATATGTGTTTTCTTGTATTCATATTACACGCTTGTTACTTTGTTGATATAAATTTAGTAGGTGCCTTGAGAGACAACTGCGTAATTGGTCTGGTTCTCTCCTGGTTAAAAGAGTCCTGGAAATATAGTTGTTCATTTTATGTTTTCTTTTTGTCCATAGTTGTAGCTGTTGGACCTTGGAAAGAACCAGAGCTCTATGGCTTAGAATTTAAGATTATCAGTCACTCTGTGTTGAAATGAATTTAGTGTCTTTCCAATATGCTTGAGTAATTCCTTCCTCTATCTATTTTTATACAAAAGTATGTGGTCATCTCTGCAGACTTGAGTCCTTATTAGAGTATTTGTTTTCTTTCTTGTAGAATCTTAGTCTTATTCTCAGCCATTAAACCTGTTTAAAAAATGCCAATCTTATTTCGACCAGCAACTTCGACTATCTGAATTCTAGGCATTTGGCAGATTTAACCTCAAACTTACGGATATTTAATACCAATCAAAAGCTTGGTTGGGAAAAATATCATCTACAGAGAATTTCCTAAAGCTTTTTCATTCATGTGGAAACTCTGAAATTTGCCCTTGGATTTGGAGAAACCATCCAAGACTTGTGTTTTTCATGTTACTCTCTTTTGGCTTTATCTTACTTTACCTAAGGTCAGATCAGTTTCTCCACTTCCTTTATTCTGTTTTATAATACATCTTGTTGAAAGTTGCTTTATAGTTTTTTGAATAGTTTGTGCCTAATTTACTGAATAAAAGATGGAGAACCTTAATCTGTCAGTTGTTCATAGCTGAATATGAAATACAAATATTTAAACATCTACTATGAAAAGATAAATGTTGTAAAAGTGCTTACCCTTTCATTGATTTCTCAATATTAAATAAACAAATAGTATAAAACTCTCCAAATCTTGCCATCAGCCCTTTCAAAATTAACCCCTCTGGTAGACGTAGTGGTTTTCTCTAAATCAACGCCTGAATGAAAGCTAGAGGATAGATTGTAGGTACTCCTTATTTTTATACTTATCTAAAATTTTTAGGTCTTACAAATTAACTGCTAATTGATCCTAAAAGTATAATTCCTTTTTTTGCAACAGAAATTAAATGATTACCTTGCCCTTTCATTGTTCCAATGCATTTTTCACTCTATAAATTAGAGTCAGAGAAGAGTGATTAAGATAAAGGTCATTTATAAATTCATCTCTATTCCAGAGAAAGAAGGTTTTAGGAAAACATGTAACAGGAGATGCAGAAATGCAATGAAATATTATGATACCTTGGATCAGGTAGCTAATTTTTTAAATTGATAAACCTTATATTTTAGAGTCACAACAAAATTGAGCAGAAAGTGAAGAGTTTTTGTATACCCACACTAGGAAGGTGATTTCATTTAATATTAAATATCTGTTTTTCCCATGGGCAGAGGCCAGGGGGGACTAGAATGACATATATTAGTTCTTAACCATTCCAGCTTTAGAGGAAATTTTTTAAGAATCTAGTAAATTTTCTCTGTGTAATGTTTGACTCGGTGGTGCTAGTATTTTCTGAGGCCAGTGGGAGCTGCAAGAAAACATTTAAAGTGAATCACCTATTTGGAGATGTTTATTTCCGTAAAGTTATTACCTATTTCCAGGTTGTGTTCATTAAATCATTCTGAAGAATGTGACTTTATTGGCCTCTTTGTGATTATCGTAGCATAGTAAATGCCACATGGATAAGTTATGCAGTGAGATGTCAGGGTCCAAACTCCAAATCCACAGAATCTGAGTGTGGGGAATGAATATGGGATCTTGGGGTGCTGGGGCCTATAAAGGACACTGGAAACACAATGGCAGAGTGCAGGGGGGAAAAAAACCCGGAGAACACGTGAAGCAGGACTTTAGGAGATGTATTATTGGCTGCAGCAAGGCCCAGCTGCCAAGTAGAGGAATAGTATGCTGTCTTTGCGATTTGCTCCCTATAAAAGCCCCACCTTGTGCATCCCCCTAGAGGCTCCTTGATTTATGGAAGTTTCACTTAATCCAGAACCTGGTTAATAATTATAATTGATAATTGACGTATAGTGAGTGTTGGCAAGCACTAGTCTTGATGTCTTATATGTAATCCTTAGAACAAACCATAGTATTATTATCAATCTCACTTTATAGATGGAGAAATGGCAGTATAGGAAAGTTCAGGGATTTTTTTCAAGGACTCAAGAAGCTGAGCAAGAGTGGGGCCAAGGTCACCTGGCTACAGCATCTGTAATTTTTACCTCTGCGCTCTACTTCCTGATGATCATGAGATGATGTGGAAATTTTGGTACTTTTTCTGGTGAAAAATTAGAATCTATTATTATTATCATTATTAATTGGGAATTCTGACAGCTCACTTGCAACCATGAATGGCAAGCATATGGGCTATCATGTAATTATAGAAAAACACAGTTTCCTGGAAAGAAATGTCAAATGTCAACATCTTTCATTAGTGTGGAATGAGTAACTTAAGTGGATTAATTTCATAATTTTCTATTAAATACCAATGTAATTATAGTTCCAAATTACTATTACTTTTATTTCCTTAATGAATACCAAGGTAATTAGATAAATATTAACATTTCATGCTAAAATTACTAGAAAATTATCATTCTCTATGTATGTTATACAACCTAACTAAAAAAAAAAATGTTGAGTACTATGACACAATTACATTATTAGCAGCTATGTGTATGATGTTGATGGCCCTTAGGACCAATTCTAGCTCTAAGGTTTTACAAATGTACTCATCAGATCCCCACCGTGAGAGTATAATTTAAATGTACTGTTCAGTGAAATCAGGCCATGGCAATGCTGTCCTTTGAGAAGAGTGCCTGTGCTTTTAGTCATCTAAACAGGCACCCAGATGGTACTGCAGCTATGTTCCCCACGGCAGAGCAGCAGCGGGGTTGCAATGAAGGATGTGACACGTTCTGCCATTCCCAATTACCGTGTCACCCATACGTTGTAGGAATAGCATTATGCCTGTGGTAACTCTGTTTCTCATAGGAGCACCTGCCATTCTAATCCTACCGAATGGTATTTAAAGTCCTTATTGGTCAACATTCTTTGTGACACTCAATCAGTGATGCTTCCACCTTCATTTACATGAGTTTGAAATAAAATTGATGTCAGGAACATAGAATTTTGAGTTCCTTAGAGAAATTTTCCACTTAAATGTAGGCTTGCATTTTTAGTATGCATTTTCATTTTAGTAACTTGTATTTATTGTAAAATCAGACTGTTGGATAATAGAAATGATACCTCTGTTCTCCCTGGCACATAAACATATTCAGGTCTCTTTGGATCATCATGCATGACTGCTGCTCAGTAAATGTTAAACAGAACCTTTTCTGTAGCCGCTGGGGGTTACAGCACTGCTCCATTACACAATTTATGCACCAGAAGGGGATTGGCTTTATCTGCCAATATATGGCACTTAGAGTTCTAAGCACAGAATTGTTGATTACTACATATCACTGATAGTGATTCTTAATTTCTTTTGCTTTCTTGAGATAAATGAACAATGTCTACTTTTGGAGCCAACCACTCCTGGGGACATAAAACTGTGAGAAGATCCTATGACTCTTTCAAGAGTTAATTTCTTGGGTACAGTTAAGGAGCTATTGCTTTAAAGAGTTCTTATTGATACCCACTCATCCCCACTCAAGTCCCAGATTATTTTAAAAAGAAACTTTCTTATTACATTTGTTTTATTCTTGTTTTGGTTGTTGTCTTTGCTCTACTGTTATTTCTTCATCTCTTATATCATCGTCAACAACATCTGCCATCCATTTACTGGGGTTTTTTCTGCACAGAAGTTTCATACTGCTCCCCAAAGCCCACTGTCATTCAGGAGAGATTTGCATCTTTGTAGGTACTAACACAGCTGTTGCATGAGGGCTTCCCAGCTCCTTGACTCTCACTGTTGAGACTCTCCTTAGTCAAGCCTTCAACATCAGAACCCAGCTATGGACAACCTCTTAATTGTAACCCCAGGCTCATAAAATGAAACCTGGACTCATACCTGGACTTCTGATCTGTAGAAGCTGAGATAATGTGTGCTCTTTTAAGCCCCTGTACTTTTGCAGTAATTTGTTATGCAGCAATAGAAAGCAAATACAGCCCCATATTTACTTACCTGCTTTATCCTATTTACATTAGCAGTAGTCTTAGAATATCCATTCTAATGCTACCCACCAGTATGATTATTCCAAACAGTAGATAGATAGATAGATAGATAGATAGATAGATAGATAGATAGATAGATAATCATTTGTTCTTCCCTTTATTTTACATTATCTTTAATAGTTGTACCACACCTACATTGTCAGAGAACACAGGGGTTCTACAGTATACTTGTTTACCTTTAACTCTTGTAAGTTCAAGGTTAATCTGTTTAACTCTGTATTTAATCCTCACTACCAATTCCGCTTCCAAGGACTCATTACTTACCTTGGCTATCCCAAACTACTTCTCCATGGGATTCTTCAGCAAGTGCTCACATGTTGAGTTCTTACGTGTTGAGATGTGTTTGATTATGGCATTTTTATGCTTGAAAAACCTGGCAGATAAGAAATTCCTGGCTCAGGTTTTCTTGAGTATCTTGAGGATGTTATTGCATTTTGTTTTTCTGGTGTAAAGTGTTGCTGTTGAAAAGCCTGGTGATAATCTTATTTTTTCCCCTTAGGAGTCATTTTGGAATAGATGTCCAAAGGACTTTTTCTTTTAATTTGAAGTCCTGTAATTTTATTAGACATAATTTTAATGTTGATAGCTGTCAATATTTTCCTGTACATGGTATGTACTTTCCATATATGGTAGCTTCTTTTTAACTTCAGAACATTTTTCTAGAATTATAATTTTTAATATTTATTCTGTTATCTTGCTTTTGTTTTCTTTATCAGGGAATCCTATTTTTCTACTTGGATCTTCTTTACATATCTTCAGTACTTCTCACTTTCTATTAAACTTTATATCATCTCATTTTTTTCATTTATGGCCTACTTGAAACATTTTCTTCTATTTTTCTTGTCATATCTATTGTACTAATTGCCTTTATTTCCAAATTAGTCTAAATTTATGAAACAATTTTCTTTTTCTTTTGTTTCTAATTTTTTCTTCAGTTTAAAAAATTATTTTGAGTTCCCTAATTCTGACTGATCTTTACCCCTCATATAATTTTATTCATGTCTTTCAGGTAATTTGAAATAGTAAAACACAATTTTGATATGTTTTGTGGCCATATATTTCGAGCATGCTTTTATGTTTGTAAGAATCTTATATGATCTGTCTTCTGTTTTTGAGTTATTAATAACTGCATAAAATTTGACTTTGAAAAAATAATTTGACTTTGATCCTTTTCTGGTGCTTGTTCATACCTAAATCCATGTTTTCTGAACTTTTAGAAGGAGGCATGGTTCATAGGGGGTTTCTAAATTAGCATAGTTCTGTTTTTTATCAAGTAAACTCTTTAGTATATTGCTTTTGTAATTTCTTAGCTTTCAGAACTTCTCACTCTTATTTTTACTTTTCTTTCTTTGTTTATATCGTCACTTTTCTGTTCCAATTTTATTTCTACTCTCAGTAATTTTTTCTTGGTGTGACAGGCTGCTCTGAAGGGAATTTTTAGTTAATTTTTAGAGAGCATTGCTCTTCAGAACTTACAGTGAATGCTCTGTACCCACCAGCTAAACTAGATTAGAAAGATACTCTCATTTTCTTTTTTTATTATTATTTTTAAAATTTAAATTCAATTAATTAACATATAATATATTATTAGTTTCAGAGATAGAGGTCAGTGATCCATCAGTCTTAGATAATACCCAATGCTCATTACATCACCTGCCCTTCTTAATGTCCATCATCCAGTTACCCTATCCCCCCAACCCCGTCCTCTCCAACAGCCCTCAATTTGTTTCCTATGATTAAGAGTTCTTTATGGTTTGTCTTCCTCTTTGATTTGGTCTTGTTTTATTTTTTCTACTCTTCTTCTATCATCCTCTGTTTTGTTTCTTAAATTCCACATATGAGTGAGATTATATGAGAATTGTCTTTCCTGATTGACTTATTTCGCTTAGCATAACACCCTCTAGTTCCATCCATGTCATTGCAAATAGCGAAATTTCTTTTTCTTTTTCTTTTCTTTCTTTCTTTTTTTTTTCCTTGATAGCCGAATACTCCATTTTCAACTGTTGATCTCAAATTGGCCTGCCATGTTTTCCAGTGAATATCATTTGACTATTTGGGGGTTCTCCTATTTTCAGGTTTGTTACATACCCCACTGCTTTCCTCCTCTTCATGTGAACAGTGTGCTGCTACAGATGCAGGTTGCCAATACTTGGTTCTTGGAGAATCCTTGTGACCTAGTTTTGTTATGAATATTTCCTAGTGATTTTGGATTTACTCTTTAGTTGCCCAGTTTTGTGTTTGTCAGAACGTTCAAGATTTCAATGCTACCACTTCTGCCTCTACCTTCCAAAAAGTAAGTATGTTCTATGTGTGACATCAGAAACCCAAATTTCTCAGTTTTCTCCTGCATATTCTCTGTAACTGTTTGATTCCATTAAACATTTTCTTCAGCTACACCAAAACTTCAAATTCCTCTACTCTTTTCTATTGCTCGTGTTTCTAAATCCTTTCCTCTGCAGTCAGAATCCTAGGATTAGTCAGCCACTTCAATATAATCAATAGTGCTGTCATTTCCCTAGTTTCTTGTTGTTTTTCCTAAACCATTCCGGTCAATATCCCCTTTGTATTTTAAGCTGACTTTCATGCTTTTTAAATTTTTATATGTATATTTTTATATATGTATATATTTTTATATATTGTTTGTTATATGTTAAAACTATGTATGTATTTTAAATTACACATATTTTATGTATATTTTTCTTTTATTTTAAATTATGTATATTTCTGTTTTATACTTTAAATATGTACATTAAATTATGTATCTATTTTATATGCATATATTAATATACATATATTTATATTTTATATGTAAATATTTAACTATTTATTATATTAAATTATAATATATTATAATTATATATTATTATATCATACAAAATTTGACTTTGATCTATATACTACATAGATCAAATTTAATATATATTGTATTTTATATGTTTCACATAAAATATAAAAATATTTTATATATTTTATATATCTTTGATATATAATATATAAATAAAATAATAGAATTATAATTAAATTACATTATATCAAATACATTACTATATTAATATATTTATTATGTATTTTATTTTATATGTATATGTTTATATATGCATATATTTATATTGATATATGTATATATAATCTGTATATATTTATATATAATATATATATGTATCAAGCATCACCAAAAATTGAGAGTTGTTAGACAGACGCATAATTTCCAAACTCTTTCAAACATTAAAGATTGAGTTTTTTGTTTTGTTTTGTTTTGTTTTTTAACAATTTTATTTATTTATTTGACAGAGAGAGAGAGATCACAAGTAGGCAGAGGGGCAGGCAGAGAGAGCAGAGGAAACGGGCTCCCTGCTGAGTAGAGGCCCAGATGCCGGCCTCCATCCCAAGACCTTGGGATCATGACCTGAGCCAAAGGCAGAGGCTTTAACCTACTGAGCCACCCAGGTGCTGTAAAGATTGACTTTTTAATGTGCATTGCCAATCTTTTCTTTGTCTTTACTTAGCACTTATTCAGATTTTCCATCGCAATCTAAATCATGACCAGTATTCAGACGACCTCAGCTCCTCCTCTCAATATTAGCAGATCATAATTTTCACAAATTCTCAAGGAAAATGGGCTAGTACTGTCTCTTTTCCTTATTTCTAACACCAACTTGATTCAAACTAATTCTTTTTTAAATTTCCTTACCATCCTTCCTTTTTAATACCTCCCTTGCATGCATTTTCAATGTATACCTTCCATGACCATGCAACCCTACAATTATCCCCAACCCTACCTCTAACCCTACCCTTCATTTTCTATTTGCTTCTCAAACATTGTCATAAGGCCTTTATCTCTCATCATTCTACTGAAAATACATTCTCTAGTATCTCCCTTAGTTTCCTAAGAACTAAGTTCCATGGACTTGCTTCCTTCACAACATTTTGTTTGTATTTAATACAAGAGTTTATTTCACTTATCACATTAAATTCTTTACTTATATATATTCCATACTTTCAATTTTGTATTAAATAAAATGGAGATTGGATTTTCTGTAGCATGTTTTTCCATTAATTATTACTTTTTTTTTGAAACTTTCTTTGCTTCCTTAGCAGTAATCTTCTCCATTCTTTTTTTTTTTTTAAGATTTTATTTATTTAATTGAGAGGGGGTGCATAGGAGAGTGTATGTGTGAGAGAGAGACCAGGAGGAGGCAGTTGGGAGGGGGATGAGGAGGGGAAGAAGCTGAGTACCTGCTCAGCAGGGAGACCAATGTGGGGCTCAATTCTGGACTCCAAGGTCATGATCTGAGACAAAAACAGCCACTTAATCTACTGAGCCACCCAGGCCTCCTTCCCCATTTTTTTAAAATTCTCTTTGATGCTCCCTTTCTTCCATTTTTATCCCCCACTCCTATACTTTGCTGATCCTCAGCTGTCTTTCCAGTGATTTTTATATTCTTATTCTACAGAGTCTTCTTGGTTCATGCGTTGAAGTTTGCTTTTTTTTTCCACCTACTTTCTTCATTGCCTTAATTCGGACTTCGTCTTATCTGGCTAACACTGTTTTACCAAGCAAACCTCATAACATTTTGTATCTCAAATAAATAATATGATTATTTCCCAAGCACCTTAATATTCTAATATATCATATATAGTAGGTTCTTCATATCAGAATGAGTAGGTATTGAAGAGTACTTCTTTAGAATTCTAAAGTATAGAGTAGCATCTAAATTTTAATTTCTAGAAGCTTAACAGGCAGATAATCTTATTATGCTGTTTCATTGTAAGATGTTTGAGCTTCACTTATACGTATTTTAAATATTTTGTTGTAATGACTTATAGGCACATTGATTTACATGTGATGTAAGAATTTGGAATTCACTGAATCATGTATCCTTCTTGAAGGAAAAGGAAAATTGTTGTAATTTAATTTGTCGTGAAAATCATGTTTCTGTAATGGGTGAAATAAATTTAATGAACTATTTAATGGGAGAGCTTTTCTCAGTTAAAATGTATTTTGAGACATGTGAGAAACCATTATTATAAATCCACATAATACTTCATTAAGACTATTTACAGAAAACACATTTTTCATCTTTAATGATGCAACATTTCATGTATTTTTTTCTTTAATCTTTGCTATTAGTTCAGAATAATTGTGTTGATTCCAGAGAAACATTTAAGGGAATATTATGACTCCTACTTCTTGTCATTTTAATCATACTTGGAGATGTCTACATAAACATCTTTCATATTTTCGGAAGTGGATTCTAAGTTCATTATCTGTATATTCTCCTGGCTACCTATTGTTCCTCTAGGAAAATGCTGATCTCCACAGGGTTCTCACTCCTGGGTACCTACAGCAAAGTATCATGATCTGTTCTCTTTACTGACTCTGCATGGAAGCTCTACTTTATTCCACGAGACATGGGGAAAATGTCTGCATCAACTGGGCCTTTATCACCAGTACTCTCCAGCATCACTGGGTAATATTGAATCCCTAGATAGCTCTTTGGCTTTCATAGTGGTCTCTTGTTCTTCAGAAGCTAAAAGCCAATCCATGAAGGTGAGCAGGGATAGACATTAAATCATCTCCTTCAGCCAGACATTTGGCAGATAGATACCAGAGGTAAATAGAAGCCTTTGCATTTCCTATTTTCTTATATCTCTTTAGTTTGCACCTGATAGGACTATATGAGCTCATAGAAATCTATAGTAATTGGAAAAAGTACAAGAAAAGAATAGAAAAAAATTGGTTTGTAGCCTTTTCTAACGTATAAGAATTAGAAATATATTCTGTTGGCAATGGAATTTGGTCCATGATTACATTTAGTATTTCCATATCTTTCTTGATGATGTCCATTTTTATCTTCTTGTTTCCAGTAAGATAATATTAAATTTGGCAAACAACTGATGTGATTAGGTACTTTTGCGTAGCCTACCACAAACCTATAAAATACAAGACTCTATATAACAGTTTACCATTGAATCTACATTTTTCAGGATTCTTTTGGTTACAAGTGACAGAAATTCAACCTGTGCTAGCTTAATCATAGAAAGATTTAAAAGGAGGATTTGAGGGGTATCTCATATAGTTGAGGGAAGGATTGAACATTTAAATTTTTGGACATGAAGGCATCAGCTGGGCTCAGCACAGCTAGTAGAAAAGATTCAAACAGCATGGGAACTCTGTTTATCTCCTCTCTGTTTTTCTCTGTTTTAGCTCTATTCTCTCATATATACATCTACTTCTTGCACATGGCTGGAATAATGACTGCTCTTAGCTCCGAGTTTCCTATTTAGAGTTCATTCCAAAGGATATACTCTCTTGTGTGATTTTTGTAAAAATTGCAAAGAAGAGCAGTTACTTAGGGTTAGGTCTTGTGTCTATCCCTGTACAAGTTAAATGTGCAAAGGCAGATGTGGTAATGAAGGAATATGAAATAGTTCCCCCAAGCAGAGAAGTCCAACATAGAATAAATTCATTAGACATTCTTCATGTTTATCTTTTAAATTCCCTTTTTCTCTCCCCAGACCAGGACAAAACATACCTTATACTAATAAATATGCAAAATCTCCCTAGCAATGTTTCTACAATACACAGTAGTGTTTTGTCTTAGTTTCTTCAATAAACTAGGGGCTTTTTTCGTCCTTTTCCTTGTCAGAAGACTGATTTGTTCAGTAGCTTTTCCTTAAAGAAAAAGTCAGTTTGGGCCCTAATCCCGCTTCAGTTCTGGAATTCCATTTGCTCCCTCCTAAGGCATGATTCCTGCTTAGACTCAGTCACCTCCTAAAGTAGCTGTTTGAATGGTAAATTATTGATTCCCATTGCGTATAAAACTATTTTTTTATTTTAAATTATGAGATGAATACCCTCTGTTCTTGATTTATTGCAGTTTTACATTTTAATTTCTTGAATTATTTCCAATAATAGCAATAACATTTCTATTTATCCTTAATATTTTGCTTATATTAGATACTTAAATCTGATTCTACATAGATAAAAGGGAGGAAAACTAACATTAAACGTATATGATTTTTAAAATTTTTCTCAAAAGTGTGAAAATTTATAAACATCTAAATTTTAGCAATAAAAGACACTTATACTAGCTACAAATAGGAAGAGATAAATGAAGAAACAATTTAATTGTATAGTTTTACATTATTAGTAATGAAGATATTTATATAAATATATTTCTATAAAGATAATTCAGAATTTAATAACTTGTTGAAAAGCTTTACCATTAGATACATTTAGCTCATTTTGGAAGGTCCCTCCCTTCCTTCATCTGCTTTCACAAAGCACTTTATTTCATTCTTCTGTGTTACTCAATTCTAGTTTTTATAGAGTTTCATTTAAGATACTTTAGTAAATTATTGTTCCCTCAAATTTCTGTGTTTTACACAAAATTTTCAAATTCAGTTTAGATACAACTTGAATACACAAGAAAAGCCTTCTTGCCCATTTTATATTAAAAAAAAAAAACAGTTTAATCCTCTTTATTCTTCAAAGATGAAGCCTTACTTTTCTCCAGAAGATTTTCCAAACCATTCCAACTAAGTTCTTCTTCAGCACCGGGAACTCTATTTTTACATTCCTTTTTCATAATTATACATTCCTCAGTATACCTCTGGGTAAATGTAACATGGCTAGCTATTAGGTAAAAATTAGCTATTTAAGCATAAGTTTAAAAAATAGATCACCTTTACATTTGGTCTTCATGACTGTATTGGTTGGAGTCTCAAAAGGAAAAAAAAAACAATCAAAAGTAATGATTAACAAATGTTTATTGAATAGGATATTTACAAAATATGGTCAGTGTTAAAGGAAACTAACAAGGAACGTTGAGATGTCTAGGGATAGTAATAATGAGGAGCCTTATTGCTCCGGAGCCCAAAAGGCCAAGGGAAGAGAGAGACCTTCAACTGTAGAAGATGGCTGCAAGACAAGAGCTCTGTCCTGTAATAGAGAAACATAGTCAGCACCAAACTAATGTGTAGCAAGGAAAGTCCGGAAAATAAGCACTCGGGTTTCTCTGTCCTGTTCTCCAGTTATTTCAGTTGTGTCTCATTGGCCAAATCCAACGAGAAGCCAAAGGGAAAGAACACAGAGATGTTAGATTCCACAGACACACACAGAGCAGCTCAGGGGCACACACCAGGACAAAGAAAAGTTGTCAGGGCATCTGAATGGACAAACGGAGACTGTCCAGAACAATAGTTAATATACAAAATTTTAATCCGGTTTGTTGTCATAAAATATAACCACAAACATGAGGTCACTGCTCAAGTTTCATCACATACTTGTTTGAGGAAAAAAGTATCTCTGATGCTACACTTTGGCTCATTTAAACCTCTGTAAAAATCTATAGGTTATCTCTTAGTTAATTGCCATAGTTATAGAGACCATTTTCTTAAAGGCTTTTGCTTAATATAACAACTGCGCTTGAAATATTCTTTGATGTTATTTCATCAGAGCTTAGATATATCATAGGTTTGGCTTATGGAATGAAATAAGATAATGGATGTAAGACATTTAGTATTGTTACTGTCACGTCATAAACATTCAGTAAGTATTGATTGACATGTTTTTGGCTTTCCTTGAGGAATGCTACAATCAACTGCATCATAAAACATGTCTCTGAGGGTCTTGCTGCATGGAGTTGAGAATCTATGTGTAGTGCCATAAAAAGTTAATTTCACATGTTTGTATACATTTTATAAGTGCATGTAAATCTGTATTTATTTGTAAATATATGCTTCTTTCATAATAGGAATGTTACAAATTTTAATAGCATCTTTCAATTAGCGTTGGCCGCAGTAAAGCTCATCGTCAAATACGCTGTCTCAGAAACCTTTTGGTATCTCTGTGCTTGGCACATCTGTAGGCACTAATTTTTAAACTACTTTGTAGTGTTTGGTACAGCATTTTATTTGCATGATTTTATTTGTAAAGCTTCCCTTTGTAAAATTAGAGGAATTTTAAACATATCAATGAATACATCTTCCTGAGACTTGGGTTTTAGTTATGTGCAGACTTCAGAAGATGTCTGTCCTGCATCTCTCCATCTTAATATAAGAATTAGGAATACAATTAATGCTTGTCAAATTGAAAAGATCCTCAACTACTATAGCTCTTTTTTTTAAAATTTATGCATGCAACATTAGATTTTTCTTAGAACTTTCTGCAATGAAAAATAAAAGAGACAATTTAAATTTTTTCAAATTTTGATAAATGCTAATAATACATGAGTCCAGGCTGTACAATAGGACTAGATCTGTAGTAGCTGACCACAGAATTTCTAACTTGTATTCTGGTGATTACTAATTTAAATAAAGCCATCCTTTTTTTAATGGTCATATTTTACAAGAACGGCTAATATGTTTATCTTTAAAGACTAGGATATCAAATTCATAGAAAAATCCCTTTATTTAAAATGTGAGATTAAAAAAAAACATGGCATACTAAAAAACATGATGAAATGCAAGACCTCCTTTATTCACAATGGACAGACAGTTATGGATCATGGTGAATAATTGTCTGTGCTTGGTTCATGATTTAAAGCAGCTGTTTTTAAATATGCCACACAGAATTTAAGGGTAGATTTTTGCCACAATGATTATCATCCTTTTGCAAGTCAGTGGGGAATGAAGTTTGCCTATGGAGAAATAAGATATTAATGACAAAGATTTTGAGAAGAAATCGGTTAAAAATATAGCTGACTTCTTCTCTATGAACAAGTCTCCCAACAATGACATACAAAAATGTTCCCTTTTAGTAGCAAATGCAAAAAATATTGATCTTCTCTAAAGTATGTCATTTGCCATTTTGCTTCAAAGCACTTTAAAACCTTTTAACACCACGGAAGTAAAAACTGAAATACATTAAGTGTACTTTCTGTGGTGTAATTTTCTTCAGAATATCAGATCTTAGGTATAGAATAATTATTACTTTTCATGCATGCTTTCATGAATTTAGTAAATTTTACTTTCAATTCCTGTCATGACTTATATGGTATAAATAATCACAAAGAAGTCCTATTTCCCTTCTTCTGATAAAGAGTAAATTATAAATTAAGATTCTTTGCTTTTAAAAGTCAAATCATCAGTGGTTTCATCTTTATATCAGGGAAAATTGTTAAAATGTCTGCAGACCGACCTAGAGATTAAGTCATATTTGAAGGTTTTAAAACGTGATAATTTCAATAATCAAAACTGCTTTACATAAATGATAACATAAGCATATTTTAAATCTCTGATAAATCTGTGTGCCTTTGATAAATATGTGAAGAACCTCAATAAAATATAAAAAAACCCACACATACGCTCCAAATAAGTTTATTTTATATTATTGTTCATTCCTTGTATATTATTTTATGTTATTGTTCATAAGATTCTAAATTTCTCTATCACTTGGAATTCACATTTGTGTGAATGTGAAGGTTGTATTATGTTCATAAATTATGCCATGGTGTTATGTGGTCATAATGAATTACAAAACTGCTGAAGACTACTTTAGGTGGTTTTGCAAAAAGGTGTCATGCAAATATTCTTAGCAGCATTTATGAAGTCACTTTGCTGAAGACAACCAAAAATGGCATTCTAATTCTGTTACACAGGCATCTTCAGATGTGTAGTAAGATGTATTTTTCCTTAAGTTTCAAACATTTAGAAAGATAAATGTATTTCTTTTTTTTTTTTTTTAAGATTTTATTTATTTGACAGAGAGAAACACAGCCAGAGAGGGAACACAAGCAGGGGGAATGAGAGGGAGAAGCTGGCCTCTGGCTGAGCAGGGAGCCCGATGTGGGGCTCGATCCCAGGTCTCCGGGATCATGACCTGAGCCAAAGGCAGTTGCTTAACCAACTGAGCCACCCAGGAGCCCCGATAAATGTATTTCTTAATTTTTTAATCAGGGAGACACTGTGCCTGTTGATGTACAGTTGTTATGTATTCCATGTGTGCATCCAGCTTATATTGCTTTATGACCTTTCCCTTACTAGATCGTCACTTATTCATTCATCAGTGCATTCCTTCCCTCAGTTGATTAATAGGGTACCTACTCTGTGTTGAGTTACCATGTGTCAAGGTGGTTAGGACAGTAAGTGATACTGAAGGTAACATTTGTATTTTTATTCACTTACTATGACAGTGCAATCAAGGGGCCAAAAATCGTTCCCGCCGTTTTTCTCCACAGAATGACAATGGGTGAAGAGTAAGTGGATGCAGCACAGAAGAGGGGAGTTGTGTTCACACGAAGGAGCCCCAACAAAAGACTACTGACTTTTTGTGGACATAGAGGCCTGGGTGTGGAGTGTCGGGGGAAGGGAGGTAGGAAGATGGAGAAAGGCTAGAAGTGGAAATTACTAAATCAGAACTGGGAAAACAGCCTCATTCAAGACCCCAGGGAAGTAGAGGTGCTTGAGACTAGAAATCCAAGCGTGCATGGGAACATGACTGGCCTGGTGGGCCTGAGTCCTTGACTGCAACTCCGTCCAATAAACTGCAGTTCAGCCGCCGTGCACCAGCACTGATGTGGGGATGGCAACTTCTCCATGTGCAGCCTGCTGGGTGAAGCCCTGTATTTGCCCATGGTCAGGTCCCAGAGATCATACATATGATTTTGACGCGGAGCTAAACTTCTTCCTATGTGATGTGCACTAATAAGAATAAAAGGACAGGGCGTCTGGGTGGCTCAGTTGGTTAAGCCACTGCCTTCACCTCAAGTCATGATCCTGGAGTCCCAGGATGGAGTCCCACATCGGGCTCCCAGCTTCACAGGGAGTCTGCTTCTCCCACTGACCTTCTCCCCTCTCATGCTGTCTCTCACTCACTCTGTCTCTCTCAAATAAATAAATAAAATCTTAAAAAAAAAAAAGGAGTAAAAGGATATACTTGCCCTTCAGAAAACTAAATTTTGTCAAATATAATACTTTTTTTTTTCCAAAACCCAAAATACATTCTTTGATAATAAATTCTATAACTGATATAAAATCAGTTCTATGTGAACTTGACATGACTCTTCATTGGCTTACTTATTCATTTGTTCACTCAGCAAGTACTGTGAAACACCCGCTCTATTTTAGTCACCTTGTCAGGTCCTGGAGATGCGATAATAAACAGAACACACTTGCTACCTAGACATACCCTCTTAAGTTTCTGTTATTTACAGAATTATGTCAAGATCCTTTAACCTAAAGTATTTGAATCTCTTAATTGTATGACACCAAACTAATTCTCTACCAGTAGCTCTTCTAAATGAACACCTGGAATAAAACTCTTTCCCCGCACTTCACAACCAACACAACCTATTGATTCTTCTAACATAAATTAGTGATTCATTTCATGTACCTTGACTTCCTAGAACCTTCTATGAACATCTCCTTAACTCCCAACCTCACCATCTGGTAACATCTCTTCATTCTCACACAATGCTTGTTATTCCTTATCATAATGTATGTTGCATTAATTATACCTTAATCTTACTACTATATAGAATCCTAGATCTGTTGAGATTAGACTAGTTCTGCCTTTTGGAATCATGAATAACATGTTTGTCAGTGTTATGTGTATACAAAGAACACAATGTATATCTGTGTAATTTAATTCAGTATTGTTTTTAGCAGATAAAGAAAACCCATTTAACCAAAAAGTTAGTTTGTAGTACAGGAGGGCTAACAAATAAGTGGGTTTAGATGAACATAGATATTCTAAGTTAATTTCATTAAAAAAACATTTTTAGATGTTGGTTAGGAACTGTGCACACATGGCCTACAAACACACAGAAATGAGAATTAAAGTATAACAATAACAACAAAAAAATTCTTACACAGAACTGACCAAAAATAAAGGAAAATCCCTCATTGCTCCTAAAAGAGATGATGTTAATGACTTAAGGTTCATATACCATAATGAATATATATCTAGATCTCAACTTTTTTGGCACAGGATAGGGTTTTCAATTTCATATAGGTGGTTTTCCTCCATCATAACTCCTGTAAGGATTGAAATCTTTCTTGCCTGATTGACATGATTCTTTTGATCCCATTTTCCTAGTTGGTAACTTTCATTAACATCTTCATAAAATGTAAATATTTATAAATACTTACATATTATAGCATAAAAATGTCCATATTTATAAAATCCAAGTCTGGCTCTTACTTTCAGTGTCTCTCTCCCTGCCATTTTCTCTCTTACACACACACACACACAGACACACAGACACACATACACACACACACACATACACACACACACAAAAGCTCATTTTAAATAATTACAGGAAGAATATATTTAATAAAATAATAATGTAAAATAAATATGAAGGGGCACTTGGGTGGCTTAGTCGTTAAGCATCTGCCTTTGGCTCAGGTCATGATCCCAGAGTCCTGGGATCAAGCCCCACATCAGGCTCCCTGCTCTGAGGGAAGCCTGTTTTTCCCTCTCCCACTCCCTCTGCTTGGGTTCCTGCTCTCACTATCTTTCTCTCTGTCAAATAAGTAAATTAAAAAAATATATCTTTACAAAATAAAATAAGTATGGAAGAGCGAGTCTAAAAATGAAATGAAATGCAAAAACTAATGGGGTTTTTAAACAACAAAATTGACATAGCAGAACATAGTGACTAGCTTAGCTGAGAAAATCTAGGATATAGTTAGAGATGTTAAAACTATGAAAAATATATGTATACATATAGAAATATGTGTGTATACTCATATATATACAAAGGATGCCCCATCTAATTAATAAACACACCCATCACCTCACATATTTTTTTGTGTGTAAGAACATGTAAGTTCTACGTTCTTAGCAACTTTCAATTATATAAAATGTTGTTATCAATAACAGTCACCATATTTTGCATTAGATTGTCAGACTTAGCCATCTTATCTGGAAGTTTGTACATCTTTACCAACCTCAAAAGAGTATATTTAGCCCCATAATGACTAAAAATCTGTGATACACCTCTAGACAGACATACTTAGGTGTGGAAACACATATTAAAGAATAAATTATTTAGCTAGATATTCATTTCAAGAAGATAGAAAAATAAAGTTAGAATAGATAAGGTAGATAGAAAAATTATGACCAACAAGGAATATAATAAAATGAAAGAAACAATGGAAAGTATCAATAATACTAAAAGGAAAATTTATGGAGAACAATTGTCCAAAAAAGCCCCTTTGGTGATACAGATCAATAAATATTAAGCACCAACCGTCAATACTAGGAATGAAAATGATACGTAAGTACAGATAGCATAGTGTCGAGAACTGTGAAGGCTCTGTGTTTTGTGTATTTCCAGGCTAACATGTTAGCCTGCCGTAATTTTAAGGCTGGCAGAGAACACATGACTCTTGAGTCACAGACACACCCTAGCAGCATAACCATTGGCCCAGTTTTATTAGTTCCCTTGTCCCCAAGTCTTCAGAGGTGATACAAATGAAACCTTACTGGATGCTTGCATATGAAGTAGATTGCATTATAGGAGGGCAACTGAACCAAAGCAGCACAAAATGTGAGGATAAGGGAGAGAGAGTATATTTTAAAACAGTTTTCAATAATCATATGGAGGTGTGCTATCAAAATTGTTTTCCTAAGATTTATTGAATGTGTAATTTGGGATAAAGCAAATGAGTGTAACTGGTTTTCTATTGTGTAAAAAATTGCCACAAACTTAGTAACTTAAAATAACACACATTTATTATCCCACAATTCCTATGAATCAGAAGTCCAGTCATTGCTTCAATGAAAACTAACTTTCTATTCAGTTAAAGTTTGGTCAGAGTTTGTGTTTAACCCCTTGTGATGGTGAGGATTCAGCCTTGTACGGGTGGTCCATGTGTGGTTTGGATAATGCTTTCCAGTCTGCCCTATGCTCTCTTCTCGTTGCTCCTAGAAGGGTGCTGCCTGGCCTGTGTCCACAACCTTTTTGGTTCGCAAAGCTGATTCTAATCCACAAGCATAGAGTGCAGATTACTACAGGTAAAGGGGTCCTATTACTAGTTTAGGACAGTAGTGCTCAGAAGAAAGACAGGGCTTAAGTACAAAGTGGTCTGCCCTCTCCCTATGAGGACAGATACTGTTTTGGACAGAGAGTGAGGAAGTACCTGCCTGGGAGCGCTGATGAACAGTGGAGACCTTGGTGGAGAGCAAGTAAGAGGAGGCTGAGAGCTGTATGGTAATAACCAAAAGGCACAGCAGTCGGAAGTTTGAGAGACACAGAAAAACACAGCCAAGAAGAGCCCTTCCGCTATCACAATAAAGGCCTGTATTAAAAAGGAAGAAAGATGCAAATCAATAAAATAACCTTCCACCTCAGACTATGGGGAAAAAAACAAACTAAACCAAAACCGAAACAAGCAAAAGTCAGGGAATCATAAAGATTAGAGCAGAAATAAAAGAAATAGAGAATACAAGAAAAAAACAATAGGGAAAAATCACCAAAATCAAAAAGATCATGAAGGAATATTATAAACAACTATATGCTAACAGATTAAGTGGCTTAAATAAAACAGACAAATTGTTAGAAAGATGCAAATTTTCAACAAGGACTCAAGAAGAAATAGAAAATCTGAGTAAAACTATGGAAAGGACAGATTAATATTAGTAATTAAAAACTTCTCACAAAGAGTATCTCAGGTTCAGATTGTTCACTAGTGAGTTCTACTCAGCAGTCAAAAAGTTAATTTCGATTTTCCTAAGCTTTTCCAAAGATTAGAAAAGGAGGGAACACTTTCCAAACACTTTATAAAACTATCATTCTGTCTATTCTAGACAAAGTCAGCAAAAGAAAAATATCTGCTATTTTCTAGATGCCAAAAATCTTCAGTGAAATACTATGGACCAGATCCAGCGACATATGGAAAGGATTGTACACTCTGAAAGAGTGGGACTAATCCTAAGAATCTAAGTTGGTTTAACATCTGTAGATGAATTAATGTAGTACATTATTGTAATTAATACAGGACAAAACCATGTGATCATCTCAACAGATGCAGAAAAAGCATTTGGCAGAATCCAACACTTTTCCTGATTCAAAAAACAAAAACAACCACCCACCAAACTAGGGTTATGAAGGAATGTTGTCAATGTGAAGGAGGGCAACTGTGGAAAATGCATAGTTAACATGATACTCAGTGGGTGCCTGGGTGGCTCAGTGGGTTAAAGCCTCTGCCTTCGGCTCAGGTCATGATCCCAGGGTCCTGGGATCGAGGCCTGTGTCAGGCTCTCTGCTCAGCGGGGAGCCTGTTTCCTCCGCTCTCTGCCTGCCTATCTGTCTACTTGTGATCTCTCTTTCTGTCAGATGAATAAATTTTAAAAAAAAATCTTAAAAAAAAAACCCATGATACTCAGTACAATGGGATATTATTCAACAATAAAAAAAGAAAGAACCAAAACATGTTACGCTAAGTAAAAAAAAGTCAGTCACCAAAGACCATGTATTTGTATGACCCCAATTATATGAAATACGCAGACCAGGCAAATCTGTAGAGACAGATGTAGATTATGCTTTATGTTAGATTTATGTGTAGGTTTAGGGATGTAATGGGGAATAACTCTAATGGATGTGGGGTTTCTTTTAAGGAGGACTCCAACATTCTAAGATTCAATTTTGACAATAGTTACACATCCCTGTGACTATACGGAAATATGTTAAATATGAATATACTAAAAAATATACTGTGAGTATACTAAAAAATGAATTGTACACTTTTAATAGATGAATTTTATGGTATGTGAATTATATCTTAATAAATATGTTCAAAATATTCAAATCAATAGCTAACATTTTAGATATTGAAAGAGGCCTGTCATATAACGAGGACTGGGCAGCCATGGAATTTTAAATTTATCAGTAGGACTCTTTTTTTCCTATTTATTTAAACTTATTTTTTATTATTAAAAAATTATACTTTATTATTATGTTCAGTTAGCCAACATATAGTACATCATTTGTTTTTGATGTAGTGTTCAATGGTTCATTAGTTGCGAATAACACCCAGTGCTCATCACAACACAAGCCCTCCTTAATTATCAGTGGGACTAATAAGACAGTCTTCAGCTTGGGTGGCTCAGTCAGTTAAGTGGCTGCCTCCGGCTCAGGTCATGATCTCAGGGTCCAAGCAGCCATATTGGGCTGTCCTCTCAGTGATGATGAGTCTGCTTCTCACTCTCCCTGTGTGATCTCTCACTTTTTCTGTCTCAAAGAAATAAGTTAAAAATATATATTTTTTTTTAAAAAGGAGTCTTTAGCTTAGACAGAGTCCATTGGCTTGAAAGAATCAAGTCCGTGCAGAAGAATCACTGAGTTTAATATATTGTGTTTCTGCTTCTGATATAAGAAGTTTCCTTTCAAATATATAGTACCTTTTATATTTTCTAATGCCACTAAATGGATATGAAGAAGGACTTGAAATTTGGAATTCCTGTTTTCTTTTACAACAGACCCATATCCGTTTCATAGTTGAGGATTTCAGAAAAGCAGGTAGGAACACTACCTATAGTCAGGTGAAAACCTGAAGCGTCTGCCCACAGTACCCAATTTTTAACCAATGTTGAGCAAATTAATGCTATTTAAATGAGCAAATCAAATTAACTTTCTTCTTAATCTACTACAGAATTACTACCTGCCCTTAGGGAATTAAGACATATACTTCTAGAATATTTAAGATTCTCCATATTATATAAAGGAAAATACTAAATAATACAGTAGTTGGTTTTTAAGCAGCTGGAGCCTTGAAAAAACTAGATAACATCTGGTAAACAAAAACAATTGCCTATTTTAAGTTGGAAATAAATGTATGTTTGTTTGTTTTAAAGATTTTATTTTTTGGGGTTTTTTGTTTTTATTTTGTTTTTATTTTTTGTTAATTTATTTTATTTTTTCAGAGTTCCAAGATTCATTGTTCATGCCCCACACCCAGTGCTCCATGCAGTATGTGCCCTCAGTACCACCACCAGGCTCTCCCATCCCCCATCCCCTTCCCTCCAAGATCCTCAGTTTGTTTCTGAGTCCAAAGTCTCTCATGTTTTGTTTCTTTCCCTGAATTACCCTACTTCCAATTTCCTTTCCTTCTCCTACTGTCTTCTATATTACCCCTTATGCACTGCAAGTAAGTGAAACCACGTGATACTTGACTTTCTCTATAAAGATTTTATTTTTAAGTAATCTCCATACCCACTGTGGGCCTTGAACTTACAACCCTGAAGTCAAGATATGCACCCTCTACCAGTGAGCCAGCCAGGTGCCCCTAAGTGTGTATTTAGAATGTAGGCTCATTGGGGTCAAAGAACTTCATGTACTTCTCTATCTCCAGTGTCTAGAACAGTAGCTGGCACATAACAATTACTCCATAAGCACTTCTTGAATGTTTATGTCCTTATCAAACAAATCATATATTGATTCATGACATGGTACAGAGAGGAACAAGTCCCGTAAAGAACAAACATCTGTAATTTAGACATGAAACACAGCTTACAATAGACTTTTGAGACATTTAAATAAAAGATTTGCTTTAAAATTCAGGATTCTGTATGATAGCACCATTGTGATTTCTTTAAAGGGTTTTAAAATTCTAAAGTATAAGACTATAGCTGACTTAAAGTGTTATTTTAGTGATTATTCAAAAAGCCAAAGAACTATCTTTTTATTTTTAAGATTTTATTTATTTATTTGACAGAGAGATCACAGGTAAACAGAGAGAGCATGGAGGAAAAGGCTCCCTGCTGAGCAGAAAGCCCGGTGAGGGCCTTGATCCCAGGACCCTGGGATCATGTCCTGAGCTGAAGGCAGAGGCTTCAACCCACTGAGCCACCCAGGCGCCCCAAAGAACTATCTTTTAAGTAAAGGAAAAAAAAAAAGTTATCTTCCTACACATCACTGTATTGAGTAAACAATCATCTTCCTTTACAAATGACGATATGATAATCTCATCCTATAGTACTCTAGAAACTTTTATTCAGACAGTCATATATGCTGAACAAGTTAGTGTTTGGGTTTGAACTGTGGTTATAATTCAGATTAGGGCTGTTTGGTAATGATACTTTTCACTTGATGATGGTGACTTCAATATATCTTTCCAAATAAAAATAATTTCAGCTTGGAGAAGTTGGCCCGAGAGTTGTATAGATATGCCAAAGACATGGCTCAGAAAACATTTAAGGATAGCCCACACAGGATGAAAAACATTTAAAACATGACCAAAGCCTCTTGTATTTGTCTGTGAAAGGAGAATATGATTTACACATATAAATGCTGACGCATAGTAAAGTATCACTTATAGTAGAACAAATGGGACATGCATTGTATGTGTTTAAAATAATTAAATTATTTACATTATTAAAATTTAAAATTGTTAAATTATTTATGTCACTAAAAGTCACATCCAGTCATTTTTATTAGCATATTCTCAAGTTTCTTTGTTGTCCCTATAAAACACTAACTATCCTGTAAAATGGTAAAATGGTGAGTGATTTTTAACATAGACCATGTCATTTGCAAACGTAAGAGACAAATATTGAGTAAGCACAAGATATACCAAGATACACCAAACCACCACCATTGTAAGACTCACATTTTTCTATTTGGTATAAACAGATTCTTTTTCTCTAACTATGTATGCTTCCTTCAAATTCAAATACTTCCCTCTAAGAAAAACAGTCCCCAGTGGAATTTTGGGATCTCATGGCAAGCAAGAGTAATTGCTCCTTACATTTTTGGTAGGCCAGTTTATTTAAACTCTTCTAGTTCATATGTGTGTTGACATTTTCTCTTGTATTTTTGTGTAAATACTGAGGTGAAATCTACTGTAATGATTGATATTTGAGCACAGAATCAAAATTCTTCCTAATTGCCAAATCCAGTGAATGGTTTGTTTTTCTCAAAGTCTAGTCTACCTCCACCTGTAACCTCTGCTAAAATTACTGCTTCCTCATTCCTCCATCTCTTGACTTACTCCTTCCATTCCTCACATTTCAATCAGCAAGATGGCTTGAGAGTAAAAGCAGGTCATGCCACAATTCTCTTCCTGCATTCTCCACCTGTTGCAAGGTTAGATGCTTCAGATGCTTTCCATTGCTTTTACCTCAGACCACAATTCTCAACAGGATCATAAGTACCTAAATATTTTCTCCCTGTCTCACTTTCTTCCAGCCACATTTCTTACACCTCCAAAGGGAATTTCTTGCTCCTGTCTTCTATGGTTTTATTAATGATACAATATATTTTCAATCCTCGGGATGTGGACTATATTTTGATTATGAATTCACTTTTCTTTCTTTCTATTCCCCCAGTTGAATAATTTGCCAGATCTTATTGCGGATACCACCCAGTCTCTCTTTCACTTCCTCTCCTCTTCTGTTCTTGGTGATCACCATTTTACTTTATGCTCATCATTTATCAAGTTTACACCAACTTCCAATGGGCTCCTCCATCTTCAGTTTCTTCCCACTTCACTATCACTTTCCCAGTCTCATTTTTTGAGCTTTTTTATGTCCTTGCCTTTTTGCCAAGCCTAGTTTCTGCCTCCCTGTTCAAGATTCAGCAAAAACATTAAACTTCCTAACTTTCCCAATATGGAAACAATTTCTTCTTCCTTTGAATTCTTGTAGCTCTTTTTTTTTTTAAGATTTTATTTATTTATTTGACAGAGAGAAATACAGCCAGAGAGGGAACACAAGCAAGGGGAGTGAGAGAGGGAGAAGCAGGCTTCCCGCTGAGCAGGGAGCCCGACATGGGGCTCGATCCTGGGTCTCGATCCTGGGTCTCCGGGATCATGACCTGAGCCGAAGGCAGTCGCTTAACCAACTGAGCCACCCAGGTGCCCCCCCCTTTTTTTTTTTAAAGATTTTATTTATTTGACAGAGAGAAACTGCCAGAGAGGGAGCACAAGCAGGGGGAGTGAGAGAGGGAGAAGCAGGCTTCCCGCCGAGCAGGGAGCCTGATGTGGGACTCAATCCCGGGTCTCTGGGATCATGACCTAAGCCTAAGGCAGTCGCTTAACCAACTGAGCCACCCAGGCGCCCCGAATTCTTGTAGCTCTTAATGTACTTCTGTTATGGCATTTGCCAGGTAATTTTATTTATCTATTTATTTTAATATTTTATTTATTTATTCGACAGAGAGAGAGAGAGAGGACAAGCAAGGGGAGGAACAGAGGGAGAGGGAGAAGCAGGCTCTCTGCTAAGCAGGGAGCCCGATGCAGAACTTGATCCCAGGACCCTGGGATCATGACCTGAGCTGAAGGCAGCTGCTTAACCCACTGAGCCACCTGGGCATCCCAGTTCTTTCTTGTTTTTTTGTCAGAGAGAAACATGGCTAGAGAGGGAACACGAGCAGGGGGATTGAGAGAGGGAGAAGCAGGCTTCCCACTGAGCAGGGAGCCCAATATGGGGCTCAATCCCAGGACCCTGGGATCATGACCCGAGCCAAAGGCAGATGTTTGACCACCTGAGCCACCCAGGCACCCCTGCCAGGTTCTTTTAAAAAGTTTAGGGGCGCCTGGGTGGCTCAGTTGGTTGAGCAACTGCTTTCGGCTCAGGTCGTGATCCCAGAGACCCGGGATCGAGTCCCACATCGGGCTCCCTGCTCGGCGGGAAGCCTGCTTCTCCCTCTCTCAGTCCCCCTGCTTGTGTTCCCTCTCTGGCTGTGTTTCTCTCTGTCAAATAAACAAAATCTTAAAAAAAAAAAAAAAGTTTAACATTTTATATACATTCCTTTTTCCCCATATACATTTCCTGGAAGAAGTACTTCTATCTGGTTCGCTTTGTATCCCCCATACCTTTCATAAATTCTAGGTGTTAAATCAATGTGTTTAGTAAGTAACTGAATTGTTTTCATCCTTGATTTTATATAAATATGTTTTTTGAATGACATTTAGTTTATGACAGCATATTGATATTAAATTAACGATTAATTCTAAAACACTCTCCCCACCACTGTTTTCTTGAATACTCATCATTGTTCAGTTTGTTAACTTGAAAGTGGTCTTCCTTATTAAAATTCCAAATGGTATTATTTAATTCTTCAGACATTTTTTAGGGTTGAATAAAGCTCTGTTCCTTTGCTCATCAATGTCCTTTGATGGTTGCTGAGTTGAGTACCTGAAGTGTTGTCTTTTCCTGTCTATTTATACAGAAAGAATATTTTTTGATCTGCAACTATGGTTTCTCTTTGTGCAGCCTGCCCAGATTTATTTAACTTGTTTTAATAGCAATAAACACAAGAGTAGAATACTAAAGGATGACTTAATATTGAATTCCCAAACACAGAACAGCAAACAGCTCTATGAATTCCTACTGATTAAGAAAGGGATTCATACTCAAGTCAGGAATAGGAGGGCGATGAAAATAGTGTTCAAATATAAACATAAAGAGATGTGAGAACAAGAGTAATTTGAGGATCAGGAAATGAGGGAGTTAAGACCCAGTTGTGGCATATGAAAAAAGAATAGGTAAGGCCAGCAGCCAAGACTAGTCATTCAGACTAGTGGCCCTAGTGATCGACCCTGTCTTTTCATTACAAAGCAGATGTAATCTTAGTGCCCACAAAAAGAGAACTAAGGATAGGTGAATTGCCTATTATATTTAAGAAACAGAGCTGCTGGAATTAGTTCACAAATATTTCATTAGAAAAATGCCACATGTTTAAAAAAAAGTTATATTTCATACAAATACTGATGAAATATCAATCATGAAGAAATACTTTAATCAAGAGGAAAGGATATAAAGGGAGACTGTAGATTCTGGGGTATCCTTTACTTAGAGGATGAATTGTAAATTTTAAAATACATATACCCAATATGACTGAAGTTTATTTTCACCTTAATTTTAAACTGTTCTTGGGTTTACTATGGTAAAAATGTCCCTAGGGGAGCTTGGATGGCTCAGTTGGTTAAGAGTGTGCCTTTGGCTCAAGTCTTGATCCCAGGGTCCTGGAATCGAGCCCCATGTCAGGAGCCTGCTTCTTGCTCTCCTCCCCACTGGTGCTCCCACTGTATCTCACCACCTCCATCTCTCTCAAACAAACAAATAAAATCTTTTTTAAAAAGTCCCTAAAATATTTTTCTTAAAATGTCCTTGGTTTTATGAAAATCACTTGCTTTGCCACAAATTTTATTTTGTTGCTTTACAAATCCATTGAAATGTGTTCTTTTGCTTGATATTACTTGACATGATCTTAATATTTCCTTTTAGAAAAAAAGTCAAAAATCTGATTTAAATGGCTCAAAAGGTTTTTTGAATATAACAGTTACTGCAAAACAACTCTTCAGTGACTTAACAGAAATGAATATGACATATACAAATTTAATTTTCTTAAAACACATGTGGATGTAATACCTTCAAATTATTTGAAAATGTTTAACATACTGAAAACACAGCTGTGTTCACTCTGTTAAGCCTTAAGAATCTTAGAGGTTCCCAAGTTACTAAATTATAGCCAACTATTGAAGACACTGCTAGGTAGTGTTTGAGTTATTTTCTGTGTTTAAAAGAGATTTTGTTTAAGGAAAAGGTTAGAACCGTTTTCAGTGAACTGATAATTCATTTGTCATGATTATGTCATTTAACTTTCTTCAAAGGTGGACTGAATGAATATTGGATGAAAGTAGAGTGGGGAAAAGTCTTAGAACAACTTTCATATTGGCTACTTTCAGAACTTAGCTTAAAATAAATTTCCAAAAACTAAGCGCACTATAAAAACTTCCAGCTTCATTGTTATATCTTATGTTTTAAAATCTGAAACAGAAATGCTCTCCAGTCTTTGGATGGAAGCACCTGCCTTTACAGTAGAGGTGGCCATGTGAGGAGAGCTTTGTAAACATGTCTTCTCACCACCACACTTGCTGTGAGATCATCCATGTAGAGGACGTAGTGCCCAGCACATAGTGAGCCTTTGAAAAATGTTAATTGTAACAGGTAATAGTAGCCAATAATCATAGAAATCTTAATAACATATAATAAATATAAAAACAAAAGTATTAATATAAAAATAAAAGAACAGGGTTACCGAAGTCAAATTTCACTGTAGGTGTCAGATGCTATTACATTTTGCTGAAGAAAATCATAATCATTTAATAATAAAATTAGCTTTATAAAACTGAAGTATAATTAACATACAATGTTATTAGTTTCAGTTTTGCAACATAATGATTCAACAATTCCATATATTACTCAGTGTTCATCATGATGAAGGTAGTCACCATATGTCACTGGAGAAGGTTGTTACAATATTATTGACTATATTCCCTAAGCTGTACTTTTCATCTTTATGATTTACTTGTTTTAAAACTGGGAGATTGTACACCGTAATCCCCTTCATTTCACCTGTCCTTCCTCACCTCCCCTCTGGCAGCCACCAATCTGTTCTCTCAAGAGTCCGTTATTTTGTTTGCTTGCAACCAAGTGGACATATCTTCACTATTATAAATAATGGTGCAGTATCCTTCAAATTGCTGTTTTTGCTTTCTTTGAACAGCCCACATTTATTGAGCACTTATTGTCCTGTATTCCTATCTCTATTCTCCCCATTTACAGGTAAGAAAAATGAAGCTAAGGAACAATTAAGTAATTTAGTCAGATTTACATAGCTAGTGAATTTATAAGCCCATGTAATCTGGCCTCAAAACCATGTTCTTTTTTTTTTTTCTAAAGATTTTATTTATTTGACAGAGAGAAGCACAGCCAGAGAGGGAACACAAGCAGGGGGAGTAGTGAGAGAGGGAGAAGCAGGCTTCCTGCTGAGCAGGGAGCCCGATGTGGGACTGTGGGACTCGATCTTGGGTCTCCGGGATTATGACCTGAGCCGAAGGCAGTCGATCAACCAACTGAGCCACCCAGGAGCCCACAAAACCATGTTCTTAAGCATTATTCTCTACTTGTTAACTGATGTTCGGGCATTTTACTTAGCCAAATAATAATTGGGGGAAAAAAAGTTTCCTGAGCCATTCCTCATTGTTTGTTCCAAAAACTGCAAATATTAGGGAAGTGATAAAATAACATAAGCAAACTTAAAGTATGAGAAATACTTGTTTGCAAAAGCAAAGGTAGTTTGTATATTTACAAAGTTTAAAAACATACTAAAAGGACTACATACTTAAAATAATGCCATATAATTACTGTTACTCATAAAGGATACTTTCCATCAGTTTAAGTTAAATCTCTGATTATACAACACCTTCATTCTGTTGGCTGTATGTGTTCTATTTCAAAAGGTGGAGTTTGAGGTGGATTGAAAGGGATATCTCCCTTACAATTTCAGACAATTGGTTTCAAATTAGTCATTGGTTAGAAATGAAGCTACTGTACTGAAATAGAGATGCTGGGAAATGTGTCACAATAATCAAGGCAAAGAACAGAAACTTTTCAAGAGTACGGCACATGTATGTATTTTGTCAGTACCTGTCCTCTGCCAGGAATGCATGAAATTCTATTGCTTCCTTTCAGTCATAAGCATCCCCAATGGAGACATCACTTTGAGTGCTTTGGTATTTTTCTATATGATGTTTTACTACTGCCAGTAAAGGGGCAAGAAGGTTCTGTAACAGTATTAAAGAGTTCAATCAAAATTTATTTAACTGGAATTGATCTATTTGATTTTTTTGAGTTAAATAATATTTAATGCATTCGAAGACTATGTGTAATGTCATGTAGAGTGTAAAACATAATAAAATGGATACTCATGAACCCCTAAGTTTAAGTCTTAAATATTACCTATTACTTTGACACCACCTGTATGTTTCCCTTTCATCACAATCTCTACTATCCATTCCCAGAGGTGACCAAGACCTTGAATTTTTGTGTTTATTATTATACCTGTTATTTGAGGACAGATAACTACTTAAGCATTTATTCATAAATAAAACATCATTAATTTTGCTTATTGGATTTTATAAAAGTAGTGTCATATGTTTAGAGCTTGAATTTTTCATTCAACATTTATTTCTAGGTTTAATAATGAAATTTCATGTAGTTATGGACAATTTATATTCACTGCTGTAAATATTCCACTATCAATATGTCACAGTTTACTTAATCATTTGTACCGCCATGGTTCTGGGAGGAAAATAGGATCTACTCTCTATATAAAATTATAAACCATAATTTAGAAGTAGCATGATGTTGGAAGAGATGAGGGATGGGACCTTAGGAAAACTGCCACCCATACGCAGTGAAGACTTGAGACTGAAGCTTGCCAGAACTTAGAACCAGAAGCTTGGAGAGATCTGTGGGGCTCCTATACCCACACAGTGGGAGCTGTTGTAGAGGTCAGGAAAACAGCCATGCTGAGGACTGTGATTTGCCAAGAATAATGGACTCCAATTCATTTTAACCTTCTGCATCTCATGTAACTTTCTGTTATTGACAAAATCTACAAAAGGAAGCATATGAGGAAGGGGATCTAGAAAACATAGACATGAAGTGTTGGTATGGGGTTAAGTTGACTCCATATCAAGCATACCGTTCTTGAATCGATGGCTTTTCCCCAATTATTTTTACCCTTACCCTAAAGTTTTGAGACTTTTAATATTCTTGTACATGTGCTAAGACTTCTTTACAGAATATATCTAAGAATGGAATTGCTGAGACAAAGGTTAAATACATTTACAGATGTATAAGACAATGCTGAAATAGTTGTATCTTTTACATTCTTATGTGCAGGATATATGAATCTTTGTGGCTCCACATTCTGACCTTCTGACCCATGTTTGGTTTCTGATGTCATCATTTCTACCATCACAGTGTGTATAAAATAATATCTCATTGTCGTTTTAATTCTGTTTAAATTTTAATGAGGTTGAAATTTTCATGCATTTTTCTTTTGCAATTCTTTCTTCAATAACATTCATGATTTTATATTTTATCTATTAAGGTGTCTATCTTTTCCTTATTGCTTGTACTTGTTTTTGTAACCTAATACTTAATTGGTAACATGTACTGTAAATAGTTTTGAAGTTTGTGACTTGTGTTTTCCTCTGCTTTGTGGTATATTTTAATAAGCAGATATTCTTAGTTTTAATCAAACTTTTATAGTTAGCATATTTTTACATCTTGTTTTAGAACTCTTAGGCATTACTTCCCTATATTTTTCTGTTAGAAATTCTAAAATTTTGCCTTTCACTTCTAAACCTATAATCCATCTATATTTATTTATTCTTTGTTACGGTGTAGGAAGCAATTTCATTACTCTTAGTATGGATAGCCAGTCATGCTCTGTATTAGATAATCCCTTCTTTGCTTAGTATATTAGATTCCTATTATTTCTGTAATAGCAAACACAAACTTAGTGGCTTAAAACAAAACAGATTTGTTATTTTACAGTTATGAAGGTCAGAAATCTGAAATGGTTCTCATGGACTAAAATTAAGGTGTTACTAAGGTGGCCTTCCTTCTGGAGGCTTTAATGGAGGATCTGTTCCTTGACTCCTACAGCTTATAGAAGCTACCCTTATTCTTTGGCTCACGGCTCCCTTCCATCTCCAAAGCCGGCACTTGCATCACTCCAGCCTCTCTGACTTTGTTGCCTTCTTCTTTAATTTATAAGGACATTGGGCACACCTGGATAATCCAGGATCTTCACTTCAGGATTTCTAATTTTGTCACAGTTGCAAAGTCCCTTTTGCAGGAGAAGGTATTTACAGATCCTGGGTATTAGGGCATGGACATCTTTAGAAGTCCATTATTCTGCCTTAGTAATCTATACTACCCCCTATATCATATATAATTTTTACATAAATAAATAAGTGTCTGTTTCTGGATTCTGGATTCCATTGCTCTATTTTCTATCTGTGTTCCAGGACTATATATAGTCACACTAATATAATTAATGATAGTGATTCTTTATAATGACTCTATGTGGTAGGCATAATCCTTAACTTATTCTTCTGCTTCTTAATGTTTTGGCTATTTTTGGACTTTGACCTTTTCCTACAAATTGTACAACTAGGGACGCCTGGGTGGCTCGGTTGGTTGGGCGACTGCCTTCAGCTCAGGTCATGATCCTGGAGACCCGGGATCGAGTCCCACATCAGGCTCCCTGCTCAGCGGGAAGCCTGCTTCTCCCTCTCTCACTCCCCCTGCTTGTGTTCCCTCTCTGGCTGTGTTTCTCTCTGTCAAATAACTAAAATCTTTAAAAAAAAATACAAATTGTACAACTAATTGGTAAGTTGATCCAAATCCTATTGTGATCTTTATTAGAACTATATAGAACCTATAGATATAATTGAAAATACTAAATTTTGAGACTTTCTGTCCATGAATATAATGTCTCTCAATCTATTCATATTCATTTGACAGCTTTATTAATATTTTTATATATTCTCTGTAAAGGTTTTGATTATACACAATTAAATTTATTCTTAGAATACCTTATTTATTTTATATGATGCCATAAATGATTTCTCTCTCTTTTTTAAATTACCAATTATATGTTCCTGATATACAAAAATACAATTGATTTTTTACATTGATTTTGTATAAAACACCTTACTAAGCTCTTTTATTGATTCTAATAATTTTTCTGAAATTACTTTGAGCTTTTCATGTATATAAATTATATAAACCTTGACTGGTATTTCGTTTCTTACTTTCTGACACTTACAATGCTTATCTTATTCAGTGGCTTAAATCTTCAATGTTGAATAAAACAAGAATGTGCATCTTTACCTTGTTTTTGGTATTATTTTACTATTAAATATACAATTCTTACTGGATTTTAATAGAAAGCTTCTATTGGGTTAAGGAAGTTTTCTTCATTCTTCAGAGGATGTGAGTTTTATAATGATTGAAATTGAATTTCATAAAATTATTTTCCTTTTTAAATAAAATGTTAGCCTTTTTTTCTGTCCAAATAAAATGTTTCCCTTATTTTTTCCATTGCTAATAGGTGAATTATAATTAGGGGTTATAAATCTTAAACTACTCATGTATCTGTGATAAACACAATTCAATCATTATGTATTCTTTGTATATACAACATCCCTTGGTTATGCTACTGTTTTGTTAACTGGGTTTTTTAAAATAATTTATTTTCTCAGTGTTCAAGATTCATTGTTTATGCCCCACACCCAGTGCTCCATGCAATGCGTGCCCTCAATACCCACCAATAGGCTCACCCATCCCCCCACCCTCCTCCCTTCCAGAACCCTCAGTTCGTTTTTCAGAGTCCAAAGTCTGTCATGTTTTGTCTCCCTCTTTCATTTACCCCAGTTCACATTTCCTTTCCTTCTCCTACTGTCCTTCATGTTACTCCTTATACGCCACAAGTAAGTGAAACCATATGATACTTGACTTTCTCTGCTTGGCTTATTTCACTCAGCATAATCTCTTCCAGTCCAGTCCATGTTGCTACAAAAGTTGAGTGCTCATCCTTTCTGATGGAGGCGTAATATTCTATTGTATATACGGTTAACTGTGTTTTGTTTCATGAGTGGATTTGCTCTTTAAATTCCATTTTCTGGATTGCTTTTACTATCAGAGTTATATTAGCCTGAGTAGAGGAGTATTTCTCCATTTCTTTCTGTGGATATTCTGCTATTAGCTCACAACTTCAGGAATTTCCTGAGTGAATTTCAAACCTAGCCCCCACACATGGTCAGCAAGAATAGACTGAAGAAAGAGGTAGGCCATTCCAGATTGGTGGTTGAACAGTTTAACGAGCAAGGGAACTTAGAGATGAGGCTTGTCCTGGGTGGCTGCAAAATGAGTAGATCCCAGCACCTGCCCCTAGAATCTTAAGAGTTAATATAATAGGGTTCAAATCTTAATAGGGTTCAGTCATGTATACAGTTCAGATGGTCTCCATAACACTTCACTCTTTCTCAAGGTTGTGTTGTTGAAGTGGCTCCTACTATGGGATCAGTGGGCAGAAGATAAATTCCAAGGACAAGTGAGGGGGTAAAGAGCCTCGGGTTGCCGAAATCCAGGTGGTGGGGTGGGGTCAATCGGCAGTCACATCTTCTCTATGACTCCTCCAACATCTGCCTAGATTGGAATGATGTATTTCCTAAAGGCCTAGTGATATTCCTTTGTACAACTACTGGGATTAGTATTTCTTTGTAAGACATTTCATTATGATATTATTTTTAAAATATTTATATGTTTTCACCCTTCTAATTTCTTCTCCATTTTTAATTGAAGTCATATTTACATACTGTGAAATGTACAGGTTTTAGTGTATGATGTGATGAGTTTTGACAAAAATGTACCTGTAGTTTCAGCAAAATAGAGCACAATTCCAATACTCCAGATATTTCCTTCATGCCACTTTCCAGCCAGTCCAATCCTGACCTTCTTTTTCCACAGACAACCACTCTTAGGAACTCTAACAGCATATATTATTTTAGCCTCTAGAATTTTGTAACAGCAGAATCTAACACGATACCCTTTTTTATATCTGGCTTCTTTCACTCAACATAATTGTGAATACATCCATGATGTTATGTTAATCAGTGACTAATTCTTTCTATTTATGTATAAACTTAATTGATTTTTTTGCCCTTGGATGGGCATTGGTTTATTTTTAGTTTAATGGTGACTGTGAGTAAAGACATTCTCGTACAAGTCATTCTGTGAACATATGCTTTTATATCCCTTGGTTAAATACCGAATAGAATTTCTGAGTCATAGAGCAACTGTATGTTTAACTTTATAAATAACTGTCAGTCTTTCCAAGACAGTTGTATTATTTTAAACTGCTAATAGTGGCTGCTCTCCTAGTTCCACATTCCCCTCATTTGATCTTTTTTGTTTTGTTTTGTCTTAGTAATTTTGATATGTGAATGTTTAATATTGACTTGATAGAGTTTTTTTTAATAGATCTAGATACTAACCATTTTTTAAAGTTTTAAATTCCGGTTAGTTAACATATGGTGTTATATTTAAGATAATAGTCATTTTGGGATGTATGCACAGGGGGTATATTCTCCCAATCTGTGGCTTATCTATTTAATTTCTTAATGGTTTTTGAATCAGCAAAAGTTTTAGTGAATGTGGTTTGCTTACTATTAAGTAACCTTTCCCGGTTTAAATTTGCAGTGTCATTCTTGTATGCTTTCTAACTAGCATTCTTAGCATTTTAGTTTTTATATTCAGATCTATGATAGATCTCAAAATAAAGTTTGCTTAAATGTGAGGTAGGACAGAAAAGGTTTTTTAATGTTGGTTTTGTTTTGTGTTTTTGTTTGTTTGTTGCATATGCATATCTAATTGTTGTAGTTTCATTTACTAAAAAGATTTACCTTTCAAAATTTTATTGCTTATACTTTTTTTGAAAAATCTATTTACCCTCTATGTGTATCGTCTTTCTGACCTTTATAATTCCATTTATCTGTTTGCCTATAGTTATAGCAATCCATACTTCAGTACAAAATTAAATAAATATGGTGAGAGCAGACATCCTCAAATTTATCCTAGATTTAGAGGAAAAGCAATTAGTCTTTAACCATTCAGTATGGTGTATTTCTTACTACAGGACTATAGATTTAAAAAATATATATAGAAAACCCCTGATTTAGAAGGCAGTAACTTAATTTTATTTACCTTTGTTTTTCATTTACCCAACACAGCTTTCAGTGCATTTTAAGCCCTTTGGCTTTTTTTCAATTAGTCAGTGAACGGTTATCAGATCATTTGGTGTAGTAATGTTCCATTCAGTAGCTGTCAACTTACTCTCATAACAGCTCTTATATCACCTGTTTTTAACCATGTTTCAGGATGAATAAACAAACTGAAAAGCCTCCCAGAATTTCCTGTTTAGAGAAGCTGTTTTGTGTATATGTGGTGTCAGTAGTGTTTTAAAGTTTTCTGTATATGTGATCACATCTTTTGTTGTGTATGTGATCACATTTTTTATTTGCTGATCCTTAGAACAACTCTTTAACATAGAGAATGTGAGATTGAAGAATAATTGAATCGTTTTATGCCTAATCATGAAATTGGGATAGAATACTATGGACAGAGAAAATCCTTAAAGAAATGAATATGAAATTTTATTTTGAAAATCTATTTAAGTGGCACCTGGATGGCTGAGTTGGTTAAGCGTCTGCTTTGACTCAGATCATGATCCTGGGGTGCTGGGATCCAGCCCCACATCAGGCTGCCTGCTCAGCAGGCGAGTCTGCTTCTCCCACTCCTTCCCCATGCTCATGCTCTCTTTCTCTCTCACTCTCTTTCAAAAATAAATAAATAAATAAAATCTTAAAAATCTATTTAAAATGCTAACATTTGCAGTTTTGAAGGTGCATAGTCTAACATAATTTTTTTAATAATCTGGAGAGAAAAAGCCTTTAGAAATTGTGTAAACCATAGTTCTCCTTAATTTCTTTCTTATAAGTGATTTAATTATTTGATTATGTAAGTACTATATATGATATGTTCAACATATCATATCTGGCAGTCCTTTAAGAAGAGGTCTCCTTTTTAAAATAGATCCTAGATTAGAGGTCTGAAATGGTTTCATGTGTGTGTTTATGTGTGTGAATGGCATTACTCTCTTCTGCATGGAAAAATCTGAAAAGCCCATAAATCATCATTTATTTTATTTTGGGTGAAAATTATTACTTTTTTCTACTCTAAAACAGACTTCTATTGATTTTGTTTCCAGTTCAATTTTGTGGGCAAATTGCTTGGACCAAGAGGAAACTCCTTGAAGAGACTACAGGAAGAAACAGGTGCTAAAATGTCTATCCTGGGCAAAGGATCAATGAGAGATAAAGCAAAGGTACTGAACTTGGAATTTGATTTTTAATACATACAGAAGCTTACCTGTACCACTCAGGGCCAAATTTATATGCACATCTGCACTGTTCTCCCATTGTTTCTTACGATTTTCACCTTCTGGGATCACCTTGTTGCACTCTTGGTCAGTTCCCCTCTCTCCTCTATTTTCATAAAAATCGATTACTGTCGGGACAGTGCAGGATCCGCCCCTCCCGCCATGCCGCGAGCCATCTGCATGGTCAGTTAGGTGATTTCCCTCTGCAAGGCACGGAACACTGACCCTCCCACAAAGTGTGAGGAGTTTGCGTGGGGCAGTAGTTTCTCCACCCTGCTTGTTTGCCATCTTTGTACGGAATGCTTGACATTTAAAAACCATGTCTGGTGTATAGCAAAATGCTTTGTTTCTACTTACCATCATTAAAAATAGCTTAATCTTAGATATCCTGCAGCTCTGTGGAGGAGATTGTCAGGGTTTTTAAACGGTTAAATAAAGGGCTTCATATAAGAAATAAAACCATACTAACAAGGACATTGCCACATACACAAAGGATCCATAAATAAAGAGTTCTGTACCCAGTCATGGAAAACAGGCTTGAGCAAGTGCTTTTACCTTTGCAAAATAAGTTATCTCTCTCCTTGATGCCAGACAGACTAACTTTTGGTCATTGTATTAATAATGTAGCTAAAACTTTGTACACAACTCATCCAAGGCTTTCAATTGCCTTCTTGTTTGTAAGACCTGCTTAAAAAACACCATATCATTAGTCTACCCGTTATCGTCTTGGCACCAGATGTAAGAAACTGTAAAAAACCTCACTGAATAACATGTGCTTGGTTTGGTTGAAGGAGTTAACTCTGAACTGTAGATAGGTGCACCTGCAAAAACATGTTTCACTGATCAAAGCACTGTTTCTCTAACAAAGACACTATGTAATCAAAAATCACTCTCTGTAAAAAAATTTTTTTTCCTTCATGAGAATCTTTAACTTGTTGCCTATAAAGAAAGACACTGAGAGCCAGCAAGGTGGAGATGCCTGGCAGGTGATCTGAAAAGAATCTTCGGGGCTCTCTCATTTCCTATCGTGGACTCTGTCACCACCCTCTGGAAGCCCAGACAGTTGCCGGTGTTGGCTTCCGGCAGATTACCCCTCCCCCCACAGAACATGTAATTCGGTATCTTTATTTTTTATTCTCTTTAATCCTTTGTGTAGATTGTTGCCAAATCTCCTTACTTTTTCTGTGTCCTCTGTAGGATGTTTCTATATGTCTATGCTCATTTTCTTTAATTCCCTATCTGGATCCCTTTTCTCTCTTCAACTATGTCACCTAATCATATCCATTGTATCATTCTCTCTTTTTATCTCTATGTTCCCTTTCACTCTGATCCTCTTACCTGAAGCAATTTCAAATGCTAATCTGCACATCTAAGAGAATTCCACTTATTTTCTAAAATGTTTCCGTGATGTTAAACAATTCACCTGACCCCAAAAGAACAAATAAGCTAAGAAATATATGAACTTTGATGTTTGAAATGATTTATTTCACATCTGAACGACATCATTTCCCCATTTTATAAAGTGATAGCAGTTTTCTCTATGTTAGAATTCATTGTTTTGGAAAAATAACAACCATTTATAGAGATTTATTCATACAGGATCTTTTAAAATTCATTGAGAACGGGTGGATGCATTAAGGTAGTCTTGTTTGACCACGTCACGCTTTTCTGATTTGCTATGTTACCATGGAAAAAGAAAATATTGTAACATTTATTTCTGACTATGGGAATTACATAGGAAATTGTTTAGGTGTTCTCTCTTTTAACTATTAATGTGAAATCTTGAAGAAAATTACAGTGGGAAATGTCACTGAACAGATATCTCATAGTCTTACACTGTACACTTCCTACTGTATGTTATGTTATTCTTCACACCTTTTTAAGATTTTAGATCAGGCATCATCTCCCTAACAGGGCTTTTCTGAAACTCCTGTGATAGGCTAAATCCTTGCATCACCTAACATCGTTTGTTGAAATGTTCTGTTTCTCTAATTAAACTGTACACTTCTTCTAGCCAGAAAAATAAAGTAGTCAGCTTCACATACTCACAGCATTTGTATAGACATCCCATATCTTTCAAAGCAAATGCATGTTTATTGTTTATTCTCATATATTTGGAAAAAAATTTTTTCTGTTCACAGAGCTTTACATTGGATTTCTTTTTCCCTGTGAGCATGTTAGTAACCAGAATAAATATTTGAAAATCTGGATGGAAACAGATTTAATTCTATTAAGTTTTCATTAGGTTTAATTTAGTGATATTAGCTGTTACTTAAAATCCAACTTCTCACTGATTACTTTTTGGGTGATCAATCATGTTTGTCTATGCTTCAAGCATTTTCACTGTTCCTTTACAAAATGAAAGAAAATGAAAACATATAATAACAATAATAATAATAATAGTTTATTGCACTATAAACTTAATTTTATAGAATCTAAATAAGACCTTATCTGCCAATAGTGGTGAGCACACAGCTGAAGTAAAACCACAGACATGAATATGCAAAAGTTTACCTTAGGAAATATCTGATTAAAATAAAAATAAATCCTTGGTAAAATGTTGGTCACTCTGCCGCTCGTTCACACTTCTACAGCATGATCTGATCAGAAAGGAAGATTTTATATGTGGTTTTGTTCTTCTAACAAATAAAACATCTGATTCTTCAGTGGAAGTATGTATCTGTGTATGTATTTATTCAGCCACACAGGAATATATTCATGCATTAATTGCAGAATTACAATGTGTGTCACACTATGTGTCACCTGTAGTTCTAGTTCGTGATAATGAATATGACAAAAATTTTTCTTCTCCTAAAGTTTACAATCCCATAGGAGAGAGAGATAATAAATAAGTGAATAAACAGATTTTAATAATTGTTATATATTAAAATAATACAGGTTGTTTTTCTGTGTGGGCTTTGCTATTAAGATGCTACATAATTTGTAAACTTGATCTTGGTTTCATGATAAGAGGGTATTTGGATAGTTATCTAAATTAGGATGAAATAATTATGCAAAAGCCTTTCTTACACATCTGCTATGGGCTCAGCTGTAGATGACATATTATGCTATATGGAAAATAAGTATTAGACATGAGTCAGGCTCTCACAGAACTTTTAATTTAATTAGACATCCTGATCTGTTCAACACTTCCTCTAAAAAGAAGAGTTAAGAAAATATTAATCATTGAATTAGAAGGCGGAGAGAGTGACATTCTCACTAAATTTTATTTTTACAAATCTAATAAGACTTTTTCATCCCTAGAAAAGCATGAAGTTTTAAAATTTGTTGTAAGATCATTATATAATTGCATGATACAGAAAATAGTTCTGGTGGTTTGGTGTAGTAAGAAGATTCTAACAAGTTCAGTGTTTTTATTTATCTCATTTTTGTTTTGGTGGGCTTGGGGGAAACATCCTTTTTCGTTTAACTACACCCAGCCAGTAACTCTGAGCAGAGAGAGAAAACAAAAACCAAAACAAAATGAGATGTGGTAATATTCAAGGGAATACCAGTAGTAAAATCCTATCTTATATTCAATATTTTAGTCTCATACTGGTCAGATCACCAAATATGTGAACTCACATGTAACCTAGAACTATGCAGGAATGCTTGAACAGAAGCTAACTTTTAAATGGAGATAATAAAGATATTCTTAGAGAAAATCAGAAAGTAATATATACAGTATGTTTGCAATATTTCGAAATATCTCAGGAAATTAACTGGCAGTTCAGAAATTTCTTTAAAGTCTGAGTCCCTCATACACCATATGGCCAGCCAGTTCTAAATAACCACGCAGCTGCAGGCTTCTCTAGCAGTTGCTTCTTTTTTTTTTTCCTCCCTAGCAGTTGCTTCTGAGCAATCTTCAGGGGTAACTTACTGGAGCTTCGGTGGAGTGTTGCTATTTTTAGTGATGCTGATGGCAGAGATTGGTGAGGGAGAACAGATGAAGCAGTGGTCTACAGGCTTATCTTTGAAAAGAGTGAGAAACAAACATATTATCTTCAAGAAGAAAGGTTTGAGAGGTTAGAGAAGATGAGACAAAAGCTGAGCACACCCAATAAAAGTGAAGAAACAGGAAGAAAGCCTGAAAGCAAATTTTTTGCCTACCTCCATTGTCCTTAAATGGAAATGATAAATAGACGTGTTGCAAATCAGTTACGTTGTAATGAGAGGGGTTCTGGCATTTCTATTAATAAGCTTGGTTGAAATTCTGGAATGCAGTCTTAAAACATGCTGGTGAGTATATGTTAAAAGTAAAGTGCCATTTGGTGGAGTTTTATTTGAAATGTGATAATTCTCTAGGCAAGCTTTGCTTTCTTTGATGTGCTAATATCATGTGCAGTTTCCATTTTATAATCTATCTTCTGTATTTGGTGATGGCTACTTTAGTAAATCCTTTCTGATTTCATGGCAATTTGATTTTCAACAACAATAAAATCAACTGAAAACCTTCAAAGTGATGCTGCTGCCTGGTAGGTGTGAGCCCCCGTACCAATCATCCTTCTCTCATCTGGCTTCTGGGCTGTGCCTCACATCAAACAGAGCGGTTAGTCTCCAAATCCTGAGGGGGCGAGGCCATGCTCGCTGCTTGTCAGTCAGGCAGGATGGGTTAGGTAGACTCCTGTTTCAACTTTTTAATATCCCCAACAACAAAGCCATCTGTAATCTCACAAAATCAAGAGCCCAGACACTCTGATTTTAATTTTAGCTGTGCCCCTAAGACACAGCAGCAGAGATCAACGTTGCTTCTCTGTTTTGCTCTGCACAAGAGAATGCCTAGCCCATTGTTACTTCCAACCAGAGAGAGAGAGGAATAAGCATTTTTCCTTTTTCTAAGATTTTATTTATTTACTTGACAGAGAAAGAGAACACAAGTAGAGGGAGCAGCAGACAGAGGAAGAGAGAGAAGCAGTCTCCCTGCAGAGCAGGTAGCCCAGTGTGGAGCTCGATCCCAGGACCCTAGGACCATGACCTGAGGTGAAGGCAGACACTTAACCGACTGAACCACCCAGATGCCATGGAATAAGCATTATTTTTAAGTATCATTTGAGTTCGTGAAAGACAAAGAGTAGATGACAAATTAGATAGGTGGGAGTTTATTTTTGATTTTTCACTGCATTCTTCTGTTTCTTGAATCCAAATGTTACTGAAGGGCCCCACCAGAAGGTTAGCACAGTAGCATTTGCAGTGGGGGAACAATGCATTGTGATATGTGTTTTGTGGGAATTCAACGAAACTAGTTTCAATGGTGAACCAACACAAGGGTATTTCAACCTATGATATATTTCATCTCCAAGTGACCAAATAACAAAAATAAGTTTGAGTTGAAGAGTGAAATGTATCATGATACCAGTGCAAAATAATTTCTTAGATTAACATCTCAACCCTTTTATGACAGTTTGTCATTCATTGTAGTGGATGACAAAGAATGAAAAAGAAAAAAATGCCATATACCTGTCCAGGCTCAGTTCTTCATAAGCTTCAATGACAGAGCATGAGATGACAATGTTTTGTATGTTGTGAATCAAAGTTACATATTACCTTAAATTATTACTTTCCTGTAGTCTGATTTTATTTTCAATCACACAAATTTGTTTTAATTTTTGTAAAGAAAGCCTGCTGTTTGAAAACTTCCAAGGACCTAATATCTTGGCTATAAACCAAGGATAGTATACAAAAAACATATCTTTTAAAGTTACTAGTATAATAGTTTTTCCTTCACTGCCAACTGTCACTCATTATTTGGCCTGCACCCTTGTTTCCAGTAAAAAGTGCAACAAGGGAATCACAGAGTCAAGATCTCTCATACCACATTGCAGGAACTTTTTACTTATTAAGCTATTAAGTAGAATGTATGAAGACAGAGACATTTCTAGACATTTTACATTTTATAAGCCAGGATTGTAATAGTGTATTTCATTTCTACCACTGAAAAAGCCTATTCCTTTTTGTTCTGAGATGAACTGTCCACCTCAAAATATTGCAACTGAAATTCAAATGAGAGCTCTCCAGTATAGAAAGGGACTGAGGATGTCTTGGAAATATTTTAAGTAACACATTCTGTGGTAATTTTAAATATGGCTGCCAATTCTTTGACATTTCTTTTAGAGAAGGATGAATAGGGTCTAATTCTCTTCCTCTTGAATCTGGATAGTCTTAGTGACTTGCTAGTAACGGAAAGATGGCAAGGGGATGTCACTTCAGGATTTCTGAGGATAGATGGGAAAACACAGTGCACCCTCTGCCTCATACACAAGACCACTGTCTTTTTTTGGAGCTCTAAACTGCCTTGCAAGGATTCTGACAGTGTTAAGGCTGCCCCCTCCCTCCCACGATGAGGAAGCCAGAGTTTTATGGAGAGAGAGGTCTTGTTTAAGTACCAGTGGGAAATTTCAGTGGAGCCCCGCCATTGAGTTGTTCCAGGCTAGGCATTACACCTGCAAGTAAGGAATTCTCCAGATGATATCAGCCTCTAGCCATCTGAATGATCACAGGCCGTTTCAGTCCTCCTATCTGCAGCCCCAGGCTCTGAGAGCAAAACAAAGTATCCCCGTTGTACAATGTCTAAATGTCTCACCTACAGAATCCACGGACATAGTCATAATAGCAACATGGTTGTTACTTTAAATAACTAAGTTTGGCATGGTTATTTATCTGACACTAGACAACTGGAACACATTCCTACAATTTTATTTGTAAAATGCAAAGGTTCTTCACATTGTGAGCCATTTTCCAAATACTGGGTTTGTCCTCTTCTTGTGTTTCTACTGCCCTCTCATGGCAATTACTATAGACTCAGAAATTCTGCGGTTTTGTGGGGGTTTGGGTAATTGGTGTGTTTTTTGTTTTGTTTTGTTTGTTGTTGTTGTTATTTACTTGCACCTTATTTTGAAGCATATGGCAAAGTTAAGTTGCCAGTAAGGGAAAAGCCTTCCAAGAAAGACAATTCAAAGATTTCCAAAACATTTGACTTAAAAAAGTATTAGGCTAGTCATAAGGCTGGACTTAGAAGGCCTCTGTACCTTCAGATGTCTGCTGTAACAACATGAGACTCAAGGTTAATTGTGTAAGTAATTCTAATTTCTCTGTAAGTCTTCTTAATTTTATTTCTACCTGACAAAGATAGTGTTTCAGCATTTTATCAGGGATATTAGGTAGATCCCAGAAGGGGAGGGAATTGCACCATACAGCAAGTTTTGCCCCAAACTAAGATGGGGACACTTTTCTTTCTTAATCCCTCTTTTTGACCAAGTCAGATGGTTGAAAGTTTGTCTTAGCCAAGAAAAGGCTCATAGAGCATTTTTGTTCTGAGAACATTAACTGAACTTGTTGCTTCATCAGTCTTCCATTTCTTATAGATGGTGGAATTTAAATAAAGGATCAAGTTATAAAATATACCATAATATGCCATCAAGATTACCTGCATCTATATATGGACCCATTGACATTCTTTTCTTTCTTCACTAGTTTCCTACATTAGGAGAAAATTTCAAAGCAGAATCCTAAGGTGATTCAATTTACTGATACACAGTTATGTATTATTAATGTATTTTATATTATTTAGTGCTACATATATGCTTAGTTGATCTGTCTCTCTCAATATATATTTTTAAGTATTAATATTTGCTTTGCTTTTTTAAATTGGACCCAACCTTTGCTTTGCCCGCACATTGCAAATTCCAGTAGATGCATGAATAACCCAAGCAAAGCAATAGACCCATATGAATAAGCAATTAATATTTTGGACCTATATAATAGGTCAAATAAATACATGGGTCCATAGACCCATATGAATATACATTGTTCTCACAGAATTAGATATTAGAAAAATTCCTAAATAACTTTATTTTGCTCATTGTAAAAATTAATACATTTTTAGTTTTATGGATAATTTTAATGTCCAGCCAAGTAAGAATGGTTTATCTAATTTTTTAAAATAATGATATTTTTAAAATAATGATATCCTAGAAACGCCTTTCATAAAAAAGGATTTTATTTATACATTTTTAGAAAGATGATTCTAAATGTTTGTTTATTTGTTTTTGTTTTTGTTTTTTTGTTTTTAAAGATTGTATCTATTTATTTGACAGAAGCACAGCTAGAGAGGGAACACAAGTAGGGGGAGCAAGAGAGGGAGAAGCAGGCTTCTTGCAGAGCAGGGAGCCTGATATGGGGCTCGATACCCGGTCTCCGGGATCATGACCTGAGCCGAAGGCAGTTGCTTAACAACTGAGCCACCCAGGTGCCCCCAAATGTTTGTTTTAAATTGATAAATTGCTAGAACTTGACCCCAATATAAGCCATGTTTTCTGAAGAGAAACTTGGACTACTTGTTCTAGCACAGCATGGGGAATTTGGAGATACAGTTAGGAGGATAATGGGCCCAGACTGGGAATGTTAAAGAGAAGAATCCTGCACTTAAAACAAGTTCACTATCAGCACTAATTCAGATTCCAGATTTCATTTGTTGAGATGATGTTTTTGACTTTGTATTGTTTTCTTTTCATTGTTTTTCTTTTAATTTCACAGTTCATTCAAAAGTTGAATAGTACTCTAGTTTTATCAGTCAAATATCTGAATCATTCTTAGTTCAATAGTGTTTTCACAAATACTCGAAAATTTGAGCTCTTAACATTCCTTGATAAAAAGTAAAGAATTATGTTTTCTGGTTATTGTTCATGATGTTACACAGATCCCAAAGAAAAACAAAGTAGGCAACCCCTTAGTCTAATGTATTATATTACTGAGTTCACATTTGCTTTCGGTGTGTACTGGTTCACCAAAAGTAAAAGCAAAAAGCCTGAGAAAAAATGAAAACCCAGGACACAAATGACATTTTATGTATTTTGCTATGAACACAATCAGTTGCACCATTTGACTTTTAGCAGCTAAGACAAAGTTTTGTATTACAGCCCAATTGTCTGACACTGTCTCCAGCACTGAAGCCAGTTACTGCAGAAAGCATAGCAAATGTCAATCCAGGATGCATTTCCATGTATGTTTTTCTTACTATCTAAATACCAGAAATCACGTTGACTTCTTATAAATATATTTAGTTTTAAAATGTTATCTGCAAATGGGACACCTGGGTGGCTCAGTCGTCAGGCTGACCTTCAGCTCAGGTCATGATCCCAGAGTCCTGGGATGGAGTCCTGCATCAGGCTCCTCACTCAGCGGGAAGGCTGCTTCTCCCTCTCTCACTCCCCCTGCTTCTTTTCCCTCTCTAGCTGTGTTTCTCACTGTCAAATAAATAAATAAAATTTTAAAAAGAAAATGCTATCGGCAAAGATATTTATTGCTTTGTATACTTTTTGTGCAAATAGCATTTGTTCTAATTTTGATAATAATCAACATTTAAAATTTTTTGCTTTTTGAGGTCAGGGTTTTGATACAACCGTGAACATATGCCAGTATTCTGCATGTGATTTACACCAGATAAGGAGTGCCTAATGTATAGGTATATAATTACTAACATCTATAATTCTAGCATCACTATGGGGTTAAAAAAAAAAGGCAAACAAAATATAGCAACTCATTTAGAGAATTTGGGGTGTCTCCAGAAGCTTTCATGTTCACATTTCTAAGCTTATTATACCCTGTATTTGCTGCTTCCTCTGTTTTCTCATCCTTTTTTATGTTTTGCATATTTTGACAGATTTTTTTATTTCAATTATTTGGCATTTTTAGTGAATGTTTTTCCCAGTCTTTCTTGTTTCACCTGTCTACCTTTAAAAAAATTTAAACCTAAAATAATTTAAAATCAGAAAAAATTTTCCAGTGTTTGAATCGTGAGTAGTTCTCATTTCTGTTTCCCTGAACATTGCTGTAAGGGGGAAGAGGTATTTATTTCCTCAGCAGCACCACCAATATATGTTTCCTTAAATCAAACCAACAGTCACTACTACCAAACCAGAAGCATTAACAACAAAAAATAAAATAGTAAGATCATCAACTGAGCAGACATAGTCTACCTTGTGCTGAGTTAATATTTTCGGGATCTCAATTATATACTATTTTAGATTAAAAGTGATATCCACATTTTAAAAATAATAATAATAATGTTAACACATGTCAAACTTTTATTTTTATTATCATTTGTCTTTTTTTATTTTTTCTTCTTTTATTATGATCGATTAGCCATCATTTGCCTTTTTTTTAAGATTTTCCTTATTTATTTGAGAGAGAGAGAGAGCACAGGAGCTAGGGGAGGGGCAGAGAAGCAGATTCCCTGCTGTGTAGGAAGCCCAATGTGGGACTCGATCCCAAGACTCTGGGACTGAGCCACCCAGGGCCCTGATTATCATTTGTCTTAAGGAAGATTTCATAACATGGAGGTTTTTGTTTTTGTTTTGTTTTGTTTTGTTTTTAAGGCCAACAAAATTTATTGTCTTATTAGTGACTAAATGAGGAGACTTTTACAACTGAAAAGTCTCTCTAGGAGAGGATGAGCAAAATACAAGTTCCCAGGCTGACCCCTCAACTTTCCTAAGGCCATATGGTCATGGCTCACAGTTCAAAAATAACATGTATCTGCATCATTCTGGAAGTCTCCAAATGAGGCAAAACTATGTTGGCAACTCTATATCTTTAGCATAATAATTTGATGGAACATAGTAATTAAACTTGAGTAATCCTTAATATTATGAAGGTGACTGTGGGGCTGTTTTAATTTTCACTGAACTGATTGGAGGTGTAGGTCATGTGCTTTTGTAGCATATACATACCCACTCATATATACCCTGGCTTATATAATCTTAGAGTTCGCAGAGAAGGTAAAGATGCTAGTTCTAACTCATTAATTTTTATAACCAAAATATATTGCTGCCCAAAAGACAGTAATTTGCTTGAGATTCTTGAGAAATTACTAGGAAATATTTAATTATTAGAGGTAAAAAAGAAAACATAAAGACGAGGGCCAGTTTTATGAAAATACCTTGCGTAACTAACAGATTAATTTCAAGGAAACATAACACTGAAAGGAATAGAGTTTACTAAGTTTTCTCTTAATGTTTCTTAAACTATTACACCCAAGATAAGAAGAGAAAAGATCCAAATTACTTTAAATAACATAAAATTACCTACAGGATATAAAAGATTGAGTTGACCATGATTCTTCATCACGATCCAGCCTCCATAAAACTGAGTAGTTTATATATAATTGATCTGTGAAAATGTTTTCATTTATACCCTGTACTGTTTATGTACATGCAATGCGTGCCTTGGATGGATGAAAAAGAGGAAGGGGGCCCCCTTTGCTCAGAGTGCCTGAGTTAGCAGCTTTACCTTGGGGTTTAACAGCTCTCTGAGTTTGGTGATAGCTCCTGCAGGGAAGTGAGGTAATCACTTTGTAAGTCTAGTCCCATCCTCAGGGGAAAGTAGGAACAGCACAGGCTCTTTTGGGAAATCTTCCTGTTTTAAGAGCCCAGTGTTTCCTTTTTAGGAGGAAAGTTTTTCTCACTCCTTCATCTCTATGGCTTTATAGGACAGGAAATTGATCACTATATATTTAGCTGCACATGTAATACCTTCCTCCACATTGCATGAATTCTTGTTAAGATTATAAGCCAAACATGTCGTTTTAGTGCAGATAATTTTCTTCCGACCATTGTTTTGTTTTGTGTTTTGAATCACCAGGCCTGGATCATATTTTTTTGCCTTACTTTTATTCAGATATAATTTACATATGTGAAAATTATACATATTCAGATATAATTTACATGTCTTTGTATGGAGATATGATTTCACAATAGAGAATCTGGGAATTATTCACTGAAAGTTAAAGCACAGTACATTTCTATAATCTTTTTCATTAATATAATATATTTATCACAGGACTATATATTTTTAAGTAAGTCAAAAAGAAGTACTCCAAAAGTCTTCGTTGTATATGTACTCTCCGATTTTTGGTATGGTTTACTTGACATTCATAACATCTATTAGTTCTATGAAAGACTGTTTTATTAGCTATTCACTTTTCATTCTGCAAATAATCATTTCTAAATTAAGGTTTGGGAGATTTTTTTTTTCCCAGCAGTAGCCTAAATTAGGATACCAGAGTTCAAATGCAAACTGGAGATTCTGATTCCCTAGTCAGAGAGATGAGATTTGTTAGATAAATGAAACCATCTGCATCAATTTAAATAGTTCTACCAAATTGATTCATGAAGTGTCTAATATTTCCATGTAATTAGCAGTGGCATTTTCAAATCTCTATAACTGAGAGGAAAATTTAACCTTCTCTGAAGAATTGCACACTCTAGGGTTGATACTTTAGAAAATTATATTGTTCTAAGGGAATACTCACCAAAGAATTACATCAGATTTTGAACAGATGCTGCAAGATCCCTATTTTATTGCTGGTGCACCGGACTGGTGATATTAAAAGTCTTCATCTCCTCCCTCGCATCTGATGTTAAAACAGATTTCCCATTTCTCAGCTCTGACAATGTAGTAGTGAATCTCTTGTGGGTGTTCCAAAAAAAAAAAAAAATCCACTCTCTCTTCTTTTCTCCTATACTGTAAAATTAAACCCTAGTCATTAAGTTCAATGTATGTCTTTTTGTTGGGACTTTAAGGAGTCTTCTCCTCTAAGGGAAGATGGATGTTTTATTACAAAATATAATATCTTGTCTCTCACTCAAAGAATTTTATTTTTTACTGTAGAATTTTATATCTACATATGCATTTTCACTTAAAAAATAAATGTAAAATCTCTCTATAATAGATTTTGTCTATAATTACAGATAAATATCTACAAATATAGATGTTATAATCCATGAGTTTCCTATCATATATCATATAATTGTTTTACCAGGGGAAATCTTAGAAGTTGACTTATTATGGAAATCCACAAGTCTGTTAATATGCCATACTTCTGTTTTATCTTTGCTGCTTAGACTTCTGATCTTTTTCTCCTTCGTGCTGCACTAGTGATACTGAATGCAGATGAACCACTCAGCTATTTTATGTTTTAGAAGATAGACATTGCTTAGATAATTAATCCAGAGAATATTTATCTTTCATGGCCTATTGCATGGGAGTTACAAATTAATTTCTAAAACTAGTTATGTTTCCTCATAATGTTAGATATTCATAAATTTTTTAGACATTATAGTAGATAAGTGTAGTTTACTCAGAAAATGTTGATACATTTTATGAAACTGTTTCATAAGAAGGTTGTTGATAAAGCGAGCATGTTTTGAAGATTCTTTGAAGGTTTTCTTTAGTGCTATACATCGTCCATATTAAAAAACAAAAAACAAAAACAAAACAAAAACTTCTCTTCTCCATATGAAGTAATAAATGCCAGTTGGTCATATTAATGTTGACAAAAAGTATCGTCTCTATCCCAAATATTTTATTGTACCTGTAAATAAAACTTGGTTATGATTTTTTACATTTTAATATTAAATTATGTACTTAATATAAAAAATAAGATTTGGATAATTATTGTATACAATTCTAAAATATAAGGCATTATTACTCATAGTTAGTGGAATTATACTATAATTCTTGACCATGGCTGACTTTTTGGAGGATTGTTAACTCTTAAGTTTTAGGATATAATTTAGGATACAAAATCCACCTTTGCATAAAATGTCACCATTTTTATTGTTTGTCCAAATAATTTAACAGAATTCTAGTTGTAGGTTACAGCAAGTAACTCCAAGACATAGGAGAAAAATTAAGATTATGACTTCTCAGTCTTGGTTGTCTTGAAGATATGTGCTGTTACCCTAAAGCAGAGGGTCTTGTGAATTATCCCATGTGTTGACAAGCAAATTTTCACATTCTGCCAAAGTGATTAGTTAAGAGTTGAACATTTAATTATTTTATTTAGTTCTTTTTTTTTTTGCTTTTTTTTAGTTTAAAATTTTAAGTTCTAGTTGACATATAGTATAATATTTTCAGAATTAGATTTTGGGGTTCATCACTTACATATAATACCCAGTGTTCATCACAACAGTTGCCCTCCTTAATACCCATCATCCATTTAGCCCATCATGCCCCCCATCTCCCCTCTAGCAATACTCAGTTGAACATTAATTTATTTAGACAAACCCCAAGATGCAAGTGGGTAGAGATGAAACAATGAAAGCTACAAAAACCTTGTGATATCAACATTTACGGGGGGAAAGCAGAATAAAAGCAATGTGGTGTGTAATGGCACAAGAACAGGAATTTCCCCAAGTAACAATATTTTGCCAGGTAAATCTAAGAATAGAAGCTTCACCTCAAGAGGTGTCTTTATACCTGGTTTCATGGGTGAAGTCACTGAGACCACTTCAAGATCTGAAGATGCTGGGAAAGTCTAGGTTCTATGAACTCCTGAAATTCTAAGACAGAGCCACACAATAAGAAGCTGCAGGAATAGCCCCAGACTGAGCAAGGAAGAAAAAAAGAGCAAAATAATGGAATATTTAAATTAAATGGATCGCTGAGCAAAGAAGGTAGATTTCAGAAAGCAAGAGGCTGTATTTTTTTATCCATTTGGAAAAGTAACAAAAGAAGGGTGGTAGTGTTTACTCCACATACTAAACAGTAAAGAAAATCTCTCTTTAGTCCGGAATCTCTGCTCAGCGTGGAGCCTGCTTCCTCCTCTCTCTGCCTACTTGTGATCTCTTTCTCTGTCAAATAAAGAAATTAAATCTTAAAAAAAAAAAAAAAAAGCAACAGAAAAGCATTTGGGCTAAATTTCATAGGGAGCTATTTTAAGAAATAGATGATGAAGCCTCAAAATGAAAATGAAAACAGACATGCACACAAAATAAGTAAAATGTGTAATCACATATTTAATAGCAAACTAAAAAAAGGAAGTATTGAATAATACCAAAATTATTTACCTGGGGAAAATAGGATTTCATAAAGAGAGATGACAGGACTAATGAAAGAATTATTAATAAAAGTAAAATGAATTTCAGAAATAAAGAGTAAATTAAGAGAAACAAGAATAGAATCATCAGTAGGATTGTCAAATCATTGTGCTGTATACTTGAAGGTAATATAACATTTTATGTCAACTATATGTTTAAAAATTTTTAAAAAGAGTAACAAAAGAACAACTAAAAGCAACTAATAATTTCTTAAATTCAAATGTAAGTGGAGAAGGAGCTGATTAGAATTTGAGGGGTGATATATAGTCTATGGATGAAGAAATCTGCCATATGTACATTAGGAGTCCTCATAAAAGAAACCCTAAGCAAAGGAACAGAATAAAAAGTCATAATAGAATAAAATTTTCCTGGAACTAAAAGTAAGACTTGAAACATACAGAAAGTATTCACCATGTACTTTGGAAAACTGGCCATAAAGTATTAGATGTATCCTAATAAAAACAATTAGACTTAAAAAAAAAAGTCTTTGTTCATGAAAGGCAAAATGCTCAGTCACTTATAAGGGGGAAAAATTGTCAGAGATAATCGAGTAACATATGTAAGATACTTAAGAAAGATACTGTGAACCGGGAATTTTTATTCCGCCATACTAACATTTTATACATAAAATGCTTAAATTTTTAGTAACACATACGAACTAATGAAATATTGTTTCCATAAGTCCTTTCTGAGTAATTTACTATAGAGAATAAATGTAATAGGCTTACTGAGTTATCCTTATGATATATTGGTAAGTGACCAAAGCAAGGTCAAGAAAATTATGTATACAATTCTATTATTTATGTAAAAAAATGGGAAATATAAACATAATTTGATAACTATTAACTTTGAGCTTGAAACATCTTGTCATAATAGACATTAGGATATCTGTTTATGTCAGGGTTAGGTACAGAGAGATCTTAGAACCCAACTCAAAGTGGCTCTCTCTGTTAAAGACAGGACAATTTGAACATCAATAAGGACAATATATCTTTCATTTCATGATAGAAGCATACAATTCCACCTATGAAAAATACTTGCTAGAAAGTTGTACCTGATTTTTATCAAGCCATTAGATATAATTAAAAATTTATATAAAGCATAGGAGAAGGAGGAATGTGTTAGGCAACACAACATTGATATTAATAATAAGCAAAGGCTGAACTGTCCCAACACTACTAGGGAAAAGGGCCTTGGTATCTTCTACAGGAAAAAAGATGTGAAGAAGTAAGACAGTTTGGGAGACAACCTAGAAATATATGTTAATAATGAATAAATAAAACTTAGGAAACATTGTTTCTAATCACAATGCGTGTACCTAATTACAGTCCTCAAAATAAAAAAAACAAAAATGTAAAAAAAATGATTGGATGAGTGAATACTAAACTGATACTATTGAAATTAAAGTTTTATTGTTGATTTTCACAGGTGATTATCGTATTGCAGTTATGTTTTTTTAAATAGTCTCCATCCTTTAGAAATGCATACTGAGATAGAGATTCACTTTAAAAAAAAAAAATAGATATGTGGAAGAACAGTTTTTTAATCCAAAAATAAGATTATAAAATGCTTTTTTTAAAAAGATTTTATTTATTTATTTATTTGACAGAGAGAGCGATCACAAGTAGGCCGAGAGGCAGGCAGAGAGAGAGGAGGCAGAGAGAGAGGAGGAAGCAGGCCCCCTGCTGAGCAGAGAGCCTGATGTGGGCCTTGATCCCAGCACCCTAAGATCATGACCTGAGCCGAAGGCAGAGGCTTTAACCCACTGAGCCACCTAGGCGCCCATAAAATGCTTTTCTGAAGGTAAAAAGTAGTAATTACAAAATACTCTTCGCACAGATGGAATGACCCCAATATCTTTAAAGGTTCTTTTATGTAATATTAAAAGTTAGGAAGTGGAAATGTGTAAGAAATTGTAGTAATAAGGTTGAGCTAAATGATTGAGGGAAATATGCCAATTTAAAAATGATGTCTGAGGAGCACCTGGGTGGCTCAGTTGGTTAAACCACTGCCTTGGCTCAGGTCATGATCCCAGAGATCCCGGATCGAGTCCCACATAGGGCTCCCTGATGGGCAGGAAGCCTGCTTCTCCCTCTCTCACTCCCTCTGCAGGTGTTCCCTCTCTGGCTGTGTTTCTCTCTGTCAAATAAATAAAATCTTTAAAAAAAATTAAAAATAAAAAAATAAAAATGATGTCTGAAACAATAAATTTAAATCATCATTAGCATAGAACTATAGAAGAATTGTATACCATTGCCAGACCATCTCTGGAGTGTGAAATTGGGACAAGGACCCATCAAAATTAAATTTCAATTTTATTTAGTACATGAATTTGTTAATATTGGCAAATTTAGAGAAATTTGCCCCTCATTAATTTAATTCTGATTTTAGATATGAAAATGATTAATTTTAATACTTTATTGATTTTTATAAAATAAATTTTATTTTATTCTTTAGTTTAAGTGTTACCGTTCTGACCTTTTTACATGTAAACAAATGGAGAGAGGTTTGTTTTTTTTTAAATTGTTTGTACAGATTGTGTCCCAGGTTTATATTTGTGTGTTATTGGTACTTGTGAGGATCAAGATAAATACTTTTAATATGCTTTAATGGGTTACTGTTATGGGAAATTTTGCATTGCCACAGTGGAGAGAGCATTTACATTAAATTATATTACAGGGCTACAATTAAGTAGAATGATGAACAAATAAAAGCTCAAAGCTCAGAGAAATTAGATTTCTTGATAAACAATTCAAAAATATGACAAACAGAATTTAAATAATGAAAAAAATGATGTTTGTAATATAACTATTAAAGATTAATGATCTCATTTAGAAAGATTGATGTCTGTAAATTATTTTACCTTGATAAATTGCTGCAGTAATATATTTTGCTTTCAAAATGTATCTATGCTAAGTCATTTTAATTTTGAAGTTATGACTTTAAATAGGTTTAGATACAGCAAAACTGCAGTAATTTATGGTTTCCCTAAATATTATTTAAAGAATTTTCAGTCTGTTCTTCATCTTCTTTGCATGTAGGTGTACAGACTTCAAGAGTTACACAAGATTGAACTGCCAGGGTGACTCAGTTGGTTAAGTGTCTGACTCTAGATCTCAGCTCAGGTCTTAATCTAGGGGCTGAGTTCAATCCCCATGTTGAGTTCCATGCTGAGTATGGAGCCTACTTAAGAAAAAAAATAATAGGAGTTGCACAAGATGATCAAAGGGTAAAGTAGAAAGTAAATACTATAAAGTTTTGTTTACTTTTTTATAATTGTATTAATATTACCATAATAATATGTTAATTGAAATTGTATACATATATAACTCCTCTATGTGCTTTTTTATATAAGATTGCATGTTTAAGAAATTATTTGATAGAAGTATATAGTCAAACTCAAATAATGATATAGTACCTTAAAGTTGCAATTAACTACATATATGCTAAAAAAGTAATGATTTAATTTTAAAGAACAATGGAATATAAGGTTAAAAAATATTGGTCTGTGGTTTTTGTAGCAATATTTACATTTTATGCATAAATTCTTTGCATTCGTAAGTAATTTTAAGAATAACTTAGATATGCAAAGAACTGTCTTGATTATAGAAAATATTCTCAAATTTATTATGCTTATAGTCTTACTCTAACTTCATTCATATTATAAATATATTGCCAACTGAAAATTTATTTTACATAATGGTGCAAAATGTTGGGGAAACCATAAATTTATTTCTTTGATGGTTTTTCTTGTTACCTTACTTTAGTGGTAAATATATGATAATAAACATAATTTTTCCTTAATATCTAAAATGATCATATCTTTACTTATTTAAACATTTCAAAAATAATAGTCACAAAATTAATAATTTTTGAGTAAATTTTTTTCAAATAAAGCACTGTTTAAGGCACATTTTTACAACTAAACAAGAAACAAAAGTGTGGATAGTGTCAATTAAGTATGAAAAATGAATACTGGGAAGCAAAGTTCTCTTTGTGATCAATTAAGATTTTATAAAGAACATCTGTTCGAAAGCCAACATTAACTGAAGACCATTCCACAGGAATCTGCTGTAAGTGTTCATGCTATCTGACTTTGTTACTTTGTGCCAGTTCCACAAAGCTACATAAATGCATGCCCAGGTTATTTCCTGAAGTAGACAGAAGTTGCTTGGCAAACTAGTATTGTTTGACGATCTGACACACATTTCACTGTACCCAGTTTTTACGAATCTTTCTTACACACACACACACACTAGTAAATAATTTTTAAAAATAAGTTCTCCCAGTCTTCCTTAGATCTTCATTTAAGATGAAATGCAGCACACTGTTTTGAAGATACTGAAGATACTACATATTTATTCTTTCCCATATTCCAAGTAGAACATCCTCCAATATTTCTAAGGCCATAGAAGCCTACCCTTTTCAATCTAGGCTTTTAAATATCTTTCTTGGAAATTAATCATAATGATGGCTTTATGCTACTTCATTGCAAAAGCTGCTGTCAACTTTCTAAGGGCCACCAACATAATCTTTTTGCTACAATATGACATGGCAAATTATTACAGAAAAAGAACAAAAAAACCAAAGAACTTGATTTCTGAATAAAGCAAATATTATCTGATAGAAAAATTTGTATACACTGTAGAAAGATTATGCTGATAAAATGAGAATCCAGAAATTTAAGTGGACCTTCTGTTAAACTTTAATTGTTGCCTAGAAGCTAAGGCAGTAATCCAAAGGAGGCATTAAGTTTGGTCAAAAGGAAATAGGAAATGAAAAAAAAAATCTAACGAAAAATTACAACTGATAATAAAGACAGCAACATATAAATTATAATTGTTCCTATAATCTTATTATATATATGTGTATATATATACATATACATATGTCTATACACACACACACACACACACACACATATATATATATATATATATATATATATATATATATAGTACAAAATAATTTGCCCAGAATTTCATCTTTCTGGGAAGATGACCAGTATGATATGTTAACTCTCTACCTAAGAATTGAAACATAATGGTATACACATTCTCTAGATTTACTGTTTTGAGATGGATAGATTGGTTCAAACAGGCCTGTAGCTTTAGCAAATCTGAGGATGTTTTAGAATATGATAAATTCCTACTGCAGTTAGCTAATTGAACATTTCACTTCATGAAGAGAAATTTATTTTCCAACCTTATGGGCAATCCCTTTCCAAGATGAAATCCTAACAAATGATTGAGAGTTTTTCTAATATTTGATCTAGCACATGAATAAATTCTGCTTTCCATCATAGAGTACATACTAACTCTTTTCCCAAATATCATTTAGCTGTTTTCTTCAAGGGCCCACTCTCTTTCAGAAGATTTTGTCGTTATTTCCATTTATTCATTAGAAAAGTTTCCTTTCCCTTCCATAGACTCACATTTTGTTTCTGTACTATCAGTAGGACTAAAATTACACTTGAAGGCATTATATGATGTACTATGTTAATCCATTTTAGAATTTCACTTCTTACACCTACATTTTAACCTTCAAAATGAAATGTAATATATTAATACATTGGGGTGACATCATTTTGGTGACATTAAGAAGCATAAATGTGCATTTGGTTGGCAAGTAGATGACTCCTATTGGTCATGACTCACTATCCCGTCACAGACATTCTATTTCAATAGACTGGAAACCTTACTCCTTCTATATATTCAGTGCAAATCATAAGTTCTTCAGTGCTCCATTTTGTTTTCTTATAAGGTGCAGGATGTTATTTTTCATAGCTAAATTATGATTTATACAAAGTATACTTCATAGTTTTTCCTATTCAGGTGTTGGCAAGGTGCATTATTAACTTTTCAAATTAGGCTATTTTAAAGTACTTGGTAGTACTGAGGTGAATTGTATACTTTTTTTAGTATTCTTGTATTCCTTAATGTTCACATTCTTTTTCAGTTTTGAAAAAAAAACATTAGATTTCTTTACAAATTAATTAGTCTTAGAAGTCAGTGGGAAATATACAATGTAAAGTTTTTCTTTTATAAAGAAGGAGTTTGCAAAAATGAAAAATTATCCTTTAATATTCACATGACTTTAATCATAAATCTAAATTTGGCTATACTATCAAAATATCTTTGTATTTCCTGGGAAAATTGGAAGGGACAAATTTTATCTTAAGAATATGATTAAAAATGGCCAGAAAACAACATAAGCAAATGGTTATCTTGATGACTATAAACAGTGTTCTAAATTAAATAAGCTTTGGCCCAAGGGCTTCATTACCTTCCAGGAAAAAGATAAAGTAAATTCTATTAAATCACCTGGACATAGCCTCTGGCAGTTTAACTGAAATAATTTGTAAATGTAAAAACAGGATTTATGAAAGGGCAAATATATATGTGACCACTTAGGCTTATGCAGTGAAGAATCATGAAATTGATTTAGGCAAAAATGAATTTATCTTCATATTTAAAATATCCAGATCTTTAGATTAGGTCCTGCACTTTCAGTCATCAGCTCTATATTAATTTGGAATGACAGTACACTCATTATTTATATACACTAATAAGACCATAACTAAAAAAAAATGAGTGTGTGTGTATATATATATATTTTTCCCCACTTGATGAAGAGAAATTTATTTATTTCCCATTTTCCATGGAAAATTTATTTTCCAACCTTATGGGAAATCCCTTGAGAGAGAGAGAGAGAGATGGAGGAAGGGAGAGGGAGACAGGGAGTATCCTTCAGTAACCTTTTTAGTCCAGTGAACTAAAGTAATGAAAAAGATTTACAAGGCAAAATATAATCCTATGACCATTAATGTACCACTACATCAATTTTATATTGGTATTGTGTCTTTTAGGAATTTACCTTCTGATTGTATACTTACTCATCTTCAATCTACTTCAGTCTGTACAACACCCAAGGAATAGGTGAAAATTTAGACAGTATTCAAATAATTTTCACTGAAATTATATATGATATTTAACAAACAGAATTATAGATAGGAGGATCTGTTTAAGTGACATGCTGAGCATGTCATAGAGTAGTATGACTTGAGAGTAGGCTTTAATAAATTAAATGTATATAGTTAAAGATGTATACCATATACCTTTAAGCAACCATAAAAATAACAAAATAGAGTAGGGTCAATAATATAAGGTAGAATAAAAAACAAATATTGAATTGGTATAAATGCAGGAAATAAAAAGAGGGTAAAGAGAAAAAATAACAGATGGGACAAATAGAAAACAATATATTTTAAAAAATTTAAAAAGTTAATAGGATAAATCTTAAAACTAACCATATGAATATTCACATTAAATGCAAATGGTTTAAAGACCCCAGTTAAAAAGAAGAGATTGTCAAATTAGATAAAAACACAGGCTTAACTATATGATGCTTACAAGAAGCACACTTTAAATATAGGGCAACAAAAATTAAATTTAAAAGAATAGGGAAAGATATGCTAAAATTAATCAAAAGGAAGTTGGAGGGACTATATAAATATCAGATAATTTAGATATCAAATCAAAGAATATTATCAAGGACAAAGGTGGTCAATTTTTAGTGATGGGGAGTTAATAATGAAAGAGGTCAATTTGTCAAGAGGACTTAAGAGTCTAAAGTTTATTTGCATAATAACACAGTTTCAGAATACATAGAGCCAAAGCTATTGGAAGTAATAAGAAATAGAAAAATCCTTAGTTGTAATTGAGAAATACCCTCTCTCACTAATTTATAGAATATGCAGACAGTTAGTAAGGATATGGAAGAGTTGAACATTATCTGTCTGAGTGACTTAATGAATATCTATAGAAACATTTTTTTTCTCCTCATAAATAGCAGATTATACATTGTTCTCTCAAGGGCACAAAGCATATCAGAATGGAAGGAATGCCAGTAAATCAATAGTTACACAGGAATTTATCAATTTAAAGACATAGAAAAGAAGAAAAGTAAAATCAATAATCTTTGCTTCCACCCCAAAAACTAGAAAAATAAAAGCAAATTAAACTAAAACAAAGAGAGGAGATAATAAGGATAAGGGAGAACATCAATCAAACATAAAATAGAAAAATAAGGGAGAGTTTTTAGAAAATGTATTCTTTGAGATAATCAATATAATTGAGAGACCTCTAGCCAGACTGTTCAAGGAAAAAAGAGACAAGAAACAAATTATTGGTATCAACAATGAGACATTACTATGGATTCACAGATATTAAAAGGAAAATAAGAAAATGTTAAAACAATTTTATGTCAATAAAGTCTATAGCTTCAGTGAAAAAGAAATATTTTTTAGAAGACACAAGCTGCCAAAGTTTCATTAAAGTTCATTAAAGAAGAAATAGGTAGCCTGATAGCCCTTTATCAACTAACAATGACTTTGTTCTTAAAAGCCTTCCCTGAAAACACTATGCCTAAACTGCTTCATGGGTGAAGTCTATCAGTCAAATAAGGAAAATATAATACAAATTCTACATAAAATCTACCAAAATATTGAGGAGGAGGAACTATTTTCCAAGTCGTTCTATGAGTCCAATATTGCCCTGATATCAAAATCAGAAAAAAAGTCATTAACTAGACACAAAGAAGAATGAAAAACCATATGATTATACAGTAGAGGCATTAAAAGGATTTGTGAAATTCATAACACCATTTCTAATAAAAAATACAGTAAACCTGGAGTAGAAACAGACTTTTTCAATCTTATAAAGTGAAAAAAAAAAAAAAAAAAAAAAACGGAGGTAACATTATATCTAATCCTGAAAGACTGTATACTTTCTCCCAAGTTTAAGAACAAGATATCATGTCTGCTACCACCATTTCCATTCAATATTTTACGGAAAGTTCTGGCCAATGCTGTAGGGTAGTACTGTTTCATTGAAGGCCTCCAGATAGGAAAGGAGTAAAACTGCCTTTATCCACAGATATCATGATTGGCTATTGAGAAAATCTATTGGAATTTTTTTTTAAAGATTTTATTTATTTATTTGACAGAGAGAAACACAGCCAGAGAGGGAACACAAGCAGAGGGACTGAGAGAGGGAGAAGCAGGCTTCCCGCAGAGCAGGGAGCCCAATGTGGGGCTCGATCCCCGGTCTCCGGGATCATGACCTGAGCCGAAAGCAGTCGCTTAACCAACTGAGCCACCCAGGCGCCCCAATCTATTGCAATGTTAAAAGAAGAAGAAGAAAAAAAACTAAAGCTAATAAATTAGATAGTAAGATTGCAAGATACAGGGGTGCCTCGGTGGCTCAATCTGTTAAGCATCTGCCTTCCTCTCAGGTCATAATCCCAGAGTCCTCTGCCGGCCACTTTCCCTGCTTGTGCTCTCTCTTTGTCTCTCTCTGTCAAATAAATAAATGAAATCTTAAAAAAAAAAAAAAAAGATTGCAAGATACACATGAACATACAAAAGCCACATCCTAAACTCTTGCAAAAAACAATTCAGTAATTTAAATTAGGAAACCATACTATTTACACTAGCATAATAAATGAGAAATATTTAGGACTAAGTCTAAAAATTTGAAAGAGCTGTATATTAAAAATTACATCGATGAGAGAAATTAAGGAAAACAAATATATCAAGAAATATTCCATGACTGTGGGTAGAAAGATTCATTAAGAGGTCTATGTCCCCAAATTAATCTACACATTCAACACAATCCCCAAGTCCCAGACTTCTTCAATGATAAATTCTTTCTGAAATTCATATGGAAATGCAAAGGACCTAAAATAGGCAAAACATATTTAGATAAAAATAAAATAGAGGGATTAATACTATGTGATTTTAGGACATATAAATTACAGTAATAAAGACAACATGGATTGGGTGTCAAGATTTGACAAATAGATCATATTTACTATGCAATGTCAAGAAGGCCCAACCCTGAGTTTTATTTTACTTATTTTTAAATTTAAATTCAATTAATTAATATATGATATATTGTTGGTTTCAGAGGTAGAGGTCAGTGATTCATCCATCTCATATAATGCCCGGTGTTCATTACATCATGTGCCCTCCTTAATGTCTATGACCCAGTTACCGCATCCCCCCACACTCTCCCCTCCAGCAACCCTCAGTTTGTTTCCTATAAATAAGAATCTCTTATGTTTTTCTCCTTCTCTGATTTCATCTTGTTTTATTTTTTCTTCTCTTCCCCATGAACTCTGTTTTGTTTCTTAAATTCCATATATGAGTGAGATCATATGATAATTGTCTTTCTCTGATTGACTTATTTTGCTTAGCATGATACCCTCTAGTTACATCCATGTCTTTGCAAATGACAAGATTTCATATTTTTGATGGCTGAATAATATTCCATTGTGTGGAATTAGTATTCCATTCCATTAATCTGTCAATGGAATCTGGACTCTTCCCATAGTCTGGCTATTGTGAACATTGCTGCTATAAAATTGGGGTGCAGGTGCCCATTTGGATCACTACTTTGTATCTTTGGGGTAAATACCCAGTGGTGCAATTGCTGGGTCATAAGGTAGCTCTATGTTTCAACTTTTTGAGGAACCTCCATACTGTTTTATAGAGTGGCTATACAAGCTTACATTTCAACCAACTGTGTAAGAGGGTTCCCCTCTCTCTGCATCCTCACCAGTATCTGTCGTTTCCTGACTTGTTAATTTTAACCATTCTGACTGCTGTGAGGTGGTATCTCATTGTGGTTTTGATTTGTATTTCCCTGATGCCAAGTGGTGTAGAGCATTTTTTCATGTGTCTGTTGGTCGTTTGTAGGTCTTTGGAGAAATATCTGTTCATGTCTTCTGCCCCTTTCTTGATGGATTCTTTGTTTTTTGGGTGTTGAGTTTGTTGTTTATAGGTCTTGGATACTAGCCCTTTGTGGGATACATCACTTACAGATATCTTCTCTCATTCCACAGGTTGCCTTTTGGTTTTGTTGCCTATTTCCTTTGCTGTGCAAAGGCTTTTGATCTTGATGAAGGCCCACTAGTTCATTTTTGCTTTTGTTTCCCTTGCCTTTGAAGCTATGTCTAGCAAGAAGTTGCTATGACTGAAGTCCAAGAGGTTGCTGTATTCTCCTCTAGGATTTTGATGTATTCCTGTCTCACATTGAGATCTTTCATCCATTTAGAATTCATCTTTGTGTATAGTGTAAGAAAATAGTCCAGTTTCATTCTTCTACATGTGGCTGTCCAATTTTTCCAACACCATTTGTTGAAGAGAATGTCTTTTTTCCATTAAATATTCTTTCCTGCTTCATCAAAGATTAGTTGACCATAAAGTTGAGGATCAATTTCTGGGTTCTCTATTCTGATCCATTGAGCTATGTGTCTGTTTTTGTGCTAGTACCATACTGTCTTGATGATTACAGAGTTTGTAATAGAGCTTGAAGTCCAGGATTGTGATGACACCAGTTTTGGGGGGTTTTTTTTCAGCATTCTTTTGGATATTTGGGGACTTTTATGGTTCCATACAAATCTTAGGATTATTTGTTCCAGCTCTGTGAAAAAAGTTAATATCTTGATAGGGATTGCATTGATTGCTCTAGGTAGAATAGACATTTTAATAATATTTCTTCTTCCAGTCCACGAGCATGGAATGTTTTTCCATTTCTTTGTATCTTCCTCAATTTCTTTCATGAGTGTTCTATAGTTTTCTGAGTATAGATCTAAATTTAGCTTCTTTGGTTAGGTTTGTTTCCTAGGTATCTTATGGTTTGGGGCGCAATTGTATCTCATGGTTTGGGAGGCAATTGTAAATGATCAGAACCTTAATTTCCCTTTCTTCTGTCTTATTGTTAGTATATGGAAAAGGAATTGATTTCTGTGCATTAATTTTATACTTTGATGAATTCCAATATGATTTCTAGCAATTTTGGGATGCAATCTTTTGGTCTTTCCACATAGAATATCATGTCATCTGCGAAGAGGAAGAGTTTGACTTCTTTGCTGATTCGGATACTTTCATTTCTTTTGTTGTTGTTGAATTGCTGAGGCTAGGACTTCTACTGCTGTGTTAAACAACACTAGAGATAGTGAACATCCCTGCTATGTTCCTGAACTTAGGAGAAAAGTTATGTCTTTTCCCATTGAAAATGATATTCATGATGGGCTTTTCATAGATGGCTTTTTTGTTAAGATATGTTTCCTCTATCTGTACACCGTGAAGAGATTTAATCAAGAAATGATCTATACTTTGTCAAATGCTTTTTCTGCATCTACTGAGAGGATCATGTTTTTCTTGTCCTTTTTTTCTTTCTTTTTCTTTTTTTTTTAAGGTTTTATTTATTCATCAGAGAGACAGAAAGGGAAAGCACAAGCAGGGAGAGCATTGGTCAGAGGGAGAAGCAGACTTCCGCTGAGCAAGGAGCCTGGTGTGCAACTTGATCCCATGACCTTGGGATCATGACACAAGTGAAAGGCAGATGTCTTACTGATGGAGCCACCCAGGCATCTAGTCCTTTCTTTTATTTATTTGATTTGTGGATGTTGAACCACCCTTGCAGCCCAGGAATAAATCTCACTTGGTCTTGGTGAATAATCCTTTTAATTATTGGTGAATAATCCTAACCCTATTGGCTAGTATTTTGGTGAGAATTTTTGCAACCACGTTCATCAGGGATTTTGATCTGTAATTCTCCTTTTTGATGGGACCTTTATCTGGCTTAGAGATGTAGGTAATGCTGTCCTCATAGAAACAGTTTTGAATTTTGCCTTCCATTTCTATTTTTAAAACAGCATCAGAGGAGTAGGTATTCCATTCTTTCTGAAATGTTTGGTAGAATTCCCTTGGGAAGCCATCGGCCCTGGATTCTTGTTTCTTTGGAGATTTTTGATTACTGCTTCAATTTCCTTGGTGGTTATGGGCCTGTTTGCATTTTCTAGTTCTTCCTGGTTCAGTTTTGGTAGTTTATACATCTCTAGGAATACATCCATGCCTTCCAGATTGCCTAATTTATTGGCATATTTGCTTATAATATGATCTTAGAATTGTTTGTATTTCTACGATTGTGATCTTTCCTCTTTCATTCATAATTTCGTTTATTTGCATCCTTTTTCTTCTTTTTGATGTCTGGCTAACCTTTTATCAGTCTTTTAATTCTTTCAAAGAACCAGCTCCTACTTTCATTGATCTGTCCTACTGTTCTTTTGGTTTCTCTTTCGTTGATTTCTGATCTAATGTTTATTATTTTTCTTCTTCTGTTGGGTTTAGGCTGTATTTGCTGTTCTTCCTCTAACTTCTTATTTTTTTTTAAGATTTTATTTATTTATTTGACAGAGAGAAACACAGCCAGAGAGGGAACACAAGCAGGAGGAGTGAGAGAGGGAGAAGCAGGTTTCCTGCTGAGCAGGGAGCCTGATGCAGGGCTCGATCCTGGGTCTCCGGGATCATGACCTGAGCCAAAGGCAGTTGCTTAACCAACTGAACCACTCAGGCACCCCCTTCCTCCAACTTCTTTAGGTTTAAGGTTAGGTTGTGTATTTGAGACCTTCCTTATTTTTTGAGAAATGCTTGTATTGCTATATACTTCCCTAAGACCACCTCAGCTGTGTCTCAGAGGTTTTGAAGTTATACTTTCATTTTCATTTGTTTCCATGGATTTTTTAAATTCTTCTTTAATATCATGGTTGACTCTTTCATTCTATAGTAGGATGTTCTTTAGCCTCCATGTATTTGAGTTCTTTCCACATTTCCTCTTATGATTGAGTTCCAGTTTCAGAGCATTATGGTCTGAAAATATGCAGGGAATGATCAGTGTCTTTTAGTAAAGTTGAGACCTAATCTGTGACTCCAGATGTGATCTACTTTGGAGAATGTTTCATGTGCATTCAATAAGAATATGTACTCTGTTGCTTCAGGATAGAAGGCTCTGAGTATATCTGGTAATTCCTTCTGGTCCAGTGTGTCATTCAAAGCCCTTGTTTCCTTGTTAATCTTCTGTTTAGATCATCTGTTCATTGCAGTGAGTGAGGTTAAAGTTCCCTACTATTATTGTATTATTATTGATGTGTTTCTTTAATTTTGTTATTAATTGCCTCATGTAATTGGCTGCTCTCATGTTAGGGGCATAAATATTTACAGTTGTTAGATCTTCTTTTTGGACAGACCCTTTGATTGTGATATAGTGTCCTTCCTCATCTCTTATTACATTCTTTGGCTTAAAACCTAATTTGTCTGATATGAGGATTGGCACCCCAGCTTTCTTTTGATATCCATCAGCATGATAAATTGTTTTCCACCGCCTCACTTTCAATGTGGAGGTTCTTTGGTTCTAAAATATGTCTCTTGCAGACAGCATATCAATGGGTCTTGCTTCTTTATCCAGTCAGATACCCTGTGTCTTTTGAGTGGGACATTTAGCCCCCTTACATTCATAGTAGCTATTTAAAAGATATGAATTTAGTGCCATTGTATTACCTGTAATGTCACTGTTTCTGTATATTGTCTCTATTCCTTTCTGCTCTGTGCAACTTTTGGACTCTCTCTTTGCTCGAAAGATCCCTTATAATATTTCTTGTAGGGCTGGATCTGTGACCACAAATTCTTTTAGTTTCTTTTGGTCATGGAAGCTTTTTTCTCTCCTTTTTGGAATGACATCCCAGCTGGATAAAGTATTCTTGGTTGCATATTTTTCTCATTTAGCACCCTGAATATATCATGCCAGTCCTTTCTGTCCGGCTAAGTCTTCTGCTAGTCAAATACTTCTGTCCTTGTCAGTTATGGACCTCTTGTCCTGAGCTGCTTTCAGGATTTTCTCTTTGTGTCTGATGTTTGCAATTTTCACAATTATATGTCAGGGTGTTAACCTATTTTTATCGATTTTGTGGGGGGTTCTCTGTGCCTCCTGGACTTGGATGCCTGTTTCCTCCCCCAGATTAGGGAAGATCTCCACTATAATTTCCTACAATAAACTTCTGCTCCTCTCTCCCTCTGTCTTTCCTCTTCTTCTGTGATCCAAATTATTCTAATATTGTTTCACTTTATGGTGTCCCTTATCTCTCAAATTCTCCCTTCATGATCCAGCAGTTATTTGTTTCTCTTTTTCTCAGCTTCTTTATTCTCCACCATTTGTCTTCTGTATCACTCATTCTCTCTCTTCTGCCTCATGTATTATAGGAGTTAGAGCCCCCATTTTTAATTGTATCTCAGTAATAG
>PITA01003601.1:125248-136891 GCA_004023965.1 Spilogale gracilis
TTTTGAGATGTGTTTTTCCATTTTGTCATTGTTACAGAAAATGGTCGCCTTTCCTTCTTTCTTTCTTTCTTTCTTTCTTTCTTCCTTCCTTCCTTCCTTCCTTCCTTCCTTCCTTCCTTCCTTCCTTCCTTCCTTCCTTTCTTTCTTTCTAGATTTTATTTAGGACAGAGAGAGAGAGAGAATATGCATGAACAGGGGGTAGGGGCAGAGGTAGGCTTCTCATTGAACAGGGAACCCAGGACCCTGGAATCATGATCTGAGCCAAAGGCAGCCATTCAGTCTACTGAGCCACCTATGTACCTCCAAATGGTCATTTTTCTATTTGTAGAGTTGCAGCTATTTTTTTCTTAGAATTCCAGTTGAGTTTGCAGGTGTTCAGAATGATTTGATAGCTATCTAGCTGAATTCCTGGGACCAGATGATACTAAGGTCTTCTACTCCTCTGTCATCTTGGACTCTCTCCCAACCCTTAGTTTTAGACTTAATTTCTAAGACAGAACAAATTGGCTAAACTGGATCATTATAATACTATGTTTGTACACACTCTAGAATTAAGCTGTCTGACTCTTATTCCAGATCACTCACTGACTGTTTTATTAGCTAGGGCAAGTCACCAAAACTTTCAAGGCATCAGTTTCCCCATTTTTAAAATGGGTTTAAAAATAGAAGTATTCTGGGGTATCTGGATGGCTTAGTTAGTTGAGCCTCCAACTTTTGGTTTCAAGCCTAGTCGTGATTTCAGGGTCATCATATTGAGCCCTGCTTCCAGCTCCATGCTCAACATGGAGTCTGCTTGAGATACTTTCCCCTGCCCTAACCCTTTCCCTCTGTTTCTCCCCTACTCACACTCCCTCTTTCTCTCTAAAATAAATAAATAAACAAATAAATAAATAAATAAATAAATAAATAAAATCTTAAAAGGGTAATTAATAATAGAACTAACCTGAGGCACCTAGGTGGCTCAGTTGGTTAAGCCTCTAACTCTTGATATTAGGGTGATGTTCAAACCCCAGGTTGGGCTCCATGTTGGGTGTGAAGCCTACTTAAAAATCTGATAATGGTAAAAAGAATAGAACTAACCTCATAGATTTAATGAACATATAAAATGAGTTAATGTGTGTAAAGCATTTGGAAAATTACCTCACATGTGTTCATCTTTATATAAATATTAGCTATTATGTTTTTATTACTTTACCTTTTATAATTACTGTTATTTTTATATTCAGGGAAAAAGAATCCATATTCTCCCAGGACACTGAGAGACTTGATACAGTTAGACAGGAGAAAATCAGTTATTAATTTAAGTTGAGACTACATAAAGTCTCTCTTTTAAAAAATATTTTCACATTATTCACTAATTTACTTACTTAATAGTACAGGTTAAAATATATATGTTAATATTAACTTAGGTTGTTATGCTCTAGTGATTATTTTAATAATATAGTTTGTTAGACTACTGAGTTATAACTTTTTGGCCACATATAAATTATTTTTCTAATGTCAGTTATATATAAAAATTTCAATTTTTTCCTAAAATTGAAAAAATTTTATCTCTGACACTCGTGAACGCTAAGTTGGAATACAAATAAGCTAATTTATGTTAAATAGGCAGTAACAAATAACTCATTCTAATGTAAATCACATTTTGGTCATGGAAGACGCTGATCCATAATGGCATTAATTTTCAGTTGTTATAATGACATTTCTTGTGGAACGGAGCACTAGAATTTTATATAGATTTATTTTTAGGATTAATAAGTACTAGAATAAAATCACATCTTTTCATAATTTGCAGTAGGGAGTGAAGTTTTTATATCATATTACAAGAAGCACATTAATGTATTAAAAAATAGCTATCAGTTTGCCCTCTATTACTATATGGCTGAAATCACATTAATATTCTTAACATGCTTAAACTTGGGAAGTGTTTGCTATTTTGATGGTTACTTATCTTGTAGAAGGAAAAGAATATAATATGAGTGCTATCCAAATTATGCTCCTACAATGTTTATATAAAATATATATATTTATAAATTATAAATATTTATGTTTATGTGTTTATGTTATTTTATAATATTTTGTATGAAATTTTCTTTCATAAGGTAAGTTTCTATTTCAGTTTTGAAGAGGTAGTTCAAAAATAGTGAATTGGTATTTTCTCCCTCATATAGAAGTCTTATTTATTTGACTTCTGACTATTGATGAAAAAGATTAAACATTTTTCATTTCTGATATACATTTCATTTATGAAATTTTGTGTTCTTAGTTAAAATTTTATGACACATGTTCTTTTTGCTATTCTTTTTATATAATTTTATCATGTTTTGGTGGCAAGTGTGATTATTCTACTCTGTCATTTAATCAATTTCTATCTAAAGCAGATTTTACTTTCCTATAAGAATTCCAAGATGTTACTGAAAATCACCTTCTCATGTGACTTTCAGCACAACTTATAGTTAGAGAATGAAAATTATTTGATAGAAAAAATACAGATTAATTGATTCCACCAATATAGAGTTGTTTTCGCTTGATTGTTATGATTTGTTCAGATTCTCTTATTGGGACTTAATTCTTTCAAGTAGTAAAATTTGAGTGTGAGAAACCATGGCTCTATTCTGACTTCATATAATGTTACGGTAGGACACACTACCTTAGAAATGATAACTTTATACTAAGCAAAATTTAATGAGAATACAAATTATGGCCACTGTTTCTGGTCAGCATCTCTTTGGATTTCTCAGGGTTGAAAAGAATGTTTGGTTCCTATCACTGTTTGATCATTACCCATGCTCTATTGGCTCTATTCACTCTTGATCTAATTTTCTGTTAAATATAATATATGAATTATAACATTTACATACTATAATTTTACGTACGTACTATAATTCTCCTTCTTACCCGAGTACTTTACTTATTAGATTTTTTTGCCAAAGCTATCAGTTATCAAGTACTTTCCTTTTTTTAAAATTGAAGTATAATTGGCATACAATATTATAGTACTTTCTATAATGATTTATGATTTGACAGTTCTATACATTAAGCTATGTTCACTACAATAAGTGTAATTGCAGTTTGCTACCGTATATTATTACAGAGCTATTGTCTATATTCCCCATGGGACAGTTTTCATCCCATGACTTTTTTATTTTGTAACTGGAAGTTTGTACCTATTTATCTCTTTCACCTATTTTGCACAGTCCCCCAAGCCCTCCCTTCTGGCAGCCACCAGTTTGTTCTCTGCATTTATTATTTTATTTGGTTTTTTGTTTGTTTTGTTTTTTAGATTCCATGTATAAATGAAATCTTATGATATTTTCTTTCTCTGTGTGATTTATTTTACTTAGCATACCTTCTAGGTCCATGTATACAAATGGCAATATCTTTTTTAGGGCTGAGTAATATTCCATTACACATAACACCACAGCTTTGTTATCTATTCATGTATCAGTGGATGTTTAGGTTGCTTCTCTATATTGGCTGTTGTAAATAACGCTGCAGTAGTAAACATACAAGTGCATATATGTTTTCAAATTAGTGTTTACATTTTATATGAGTAAAAATATTCAGTAGTGGAATTACTGGATTATATGGTATAGTGGTTCTATTTTGAATTTTTTGAGGCATTGCCATACTCTTTTCCACAGTTGGCTGAATCAACAGTGCACAAGGTTTTCCTTTTCTCCATATACTCACTAACACTTGTTATTTCTCATCCTTTTTATATTAGCTATTTGCACCAGTATAATGTGATAATGTCATTGTGGTTGTGATGACTAGTAAGCATCTTTTCATGTGTCTGTTGACCATATGTATGTCTTCTTTAGAATAATGTCTGTTCAGGCCTTCTGTCCATTTTTAACCAGATTACTTGTGTTTTTGTTTGGTTTGATTTGGTGTTGAGTGGTACAAGTTCTTTATATATTAGGTATAAAATATTTTCTGAACACTTATTATAGAGTCAACAAAATGTTCCGTGCTCTTGTATTTCTCCCAATATGACCGGAACTCAATTTTCTACACTAATACATGCATTTAAGTAACAGAGCTTCCCAAGTTATTTATAGAAATTACTGATGTGATGAAACTTTTTAGAATGGTTGAATTAGATCATCCTGCTTCATTCTACCATTAAATATATTTTCAGGTTGAATGTTGAAATCCCCAAGTATAAGCTGATAGGATCCCTGGAAACTATGGCAGTGGCAGTGAAAGAAAAAGAAAAGATCCTTTTTGAGAAGGGCTTCTTGTTTGTCACTATTCATTTTTTTTTTTTTTCCCAGTCTGGGTCTGGCTATTTAAATAAGTGATGGATTTAGAAACATATTTGAAAGTCTAAACTAGGGTGAAGGAAGTTTGAGGGAGTTCAAAAAGAAGACAAATGACTCAGCATAAATGGCTTCATCTATCTTTGCTGACAGTGGAATGAAATTACTGAAATCATCAGAATAAAAAGAAAAAGCCTCAAACAATTTAGCCTTTGTGATTCAAGAAGGGTTGCTAATTGTACCTACCCTATGAGAAATTTAGAAACAGCATTAAATTTACCTGATTTTCTGATCTCTGGGTAATAGTTCTGGCTGTCATTAGTAGGACTGGAAAATATAAAAGCTTTCACTTGTTTTCAAACATTTTAAACCTGGAATGAACTGCTATTTTTGCCATTTTTGTGGGCTCCTCTGTCTATTTCTCTTACCTAACCATGAAACAGGAGGTGGAGGAGGTGAGTGGGAACACAACGTACTTCAGAGTTTTTTCTGGGACTCTGGAAATTGTCACTGCACAGAAGGAGGTTCTCAGGCCTTTTGTATGAAAGGCTGATCATGATAAGATGATTCTGACAAGATGTTTCTATTAAAAGAAAGTAGACCTTAGTACTACTAAGGTGTAAATCATGGCGGAGTGTGAAAATACTGCAGTGGACATAATTCATGCACTGATATCTCCCCCACTTTTGTTACATGTTGCAAAGCTGAGTGGGCCAAGACATGGCTTTAAGTCTGGACTCTTGCTATTTCAAACTAGGTGACCTTCCACGAAAGGTTTTTACATGGCTAAGCTTCAGTATCGTTATCTGTAAAAGTAAAATTATGTAGACTCTATAATGTTGCCATATGCACTCTATTTGTGCATTAATCAATCTATAATTTTAGCAGCTTTAAATATCACTGCACTAACAGTATAACTATTAGTTAATTATATAAGTTTGAGAGATGCAAAAAAACAGGAAAGAGCCCTTTTAAATGTGCCCCGGGTTGCACTAGCATTATACGTGTCCAACCTGAGCACATTTCATGATTATGATTTGTCATAAATGTTTCGAGTCTTCTTTGAACACATGTTAGGCAAAACACTCACAGTAAGAAAACCAAGGCTAGGAAACTAAAGGAGATTAAATTTATCTTTGTGACTTAAGAATCTTCCTAAATGAAATTAGATTCTTATTGTTTTCTTGTAGAATGTGATTTATATAATTCATTAAATATATGACAGTTTTATGACCAGCTATCAAAAATAATTACATTCAAAAAAAATATTTCATGTGTTGCTTGACTAGACAGAGTAAAATCTAAGATTTTTCAGTTCAGGAAAGAAGTAATTTTAGAATCCAAATTAAGTGTTGACTATTAGTTAAGAATGAGAGATTGTTCAGTTAATCTTTGTTATGCTAGTAAAGGCAGTTAGATCTCACATTGCTTAGATTACAATTTTAGGTCTTGTATTACCATATGAATTAAATTAAGGGGTTTTTGTCCCTTTTTCTTTCTGTCATTCATACTCTATCTAGCCAATAATATTATAAAAAGTTCTAAAGAAATCAATTTGTTACGTCTAGACTGCCGGGTGACTTAACTGTCATTTAGATATTCAAAGAACAATTTGGAGCTTGCACTTTGAAGAGTTGTTGGACTCCCTTGATAAAACTAACACTTAAATTAAAAGATTCAATATAAACAGGCTAGGGAAAACACACACACACATACACACACATACACACAAAACAATTTAAAAAATCCACAAGTCTTTCTAACCCTAGGAAGGCAGGAAGCAAGATCTCCTAGTACATTTATACTTTATTTATGAGAAACTGTAAGGAAAAAAAGTAAGTGCAATTGATTCTCACCCAACATGTTTGATACTGATATTTTATAGACTGAAAAAAAGTGTATAGAACTCATTAAGAGTAATGATATAACCTAAGATTTACATGGAGAAATAAGTAATGTCTTTTATTTAAATATGTTTATAATTAATACAGTCACCACACATTTAATATTATGCTTTAATAGTATTTTCTTAGAAATTTTAATCATTAGTGTCATTTATACCTCATTGCAACAATCCACTACTTTTGTCAGAATTTTTCAGTCACGACCCAGTGGTTTATATACAGCTTTGAGACCTAGAAAACACCATCCTGCAGAATCAGGAGTGGGAAATACTTCCCTCCTTCTCATGGTTGCTAGTTCTAACACCTCTCTTGGCTTATAACCAGGTTTGAACTCTCGGCCTGCCACTTGTTGTATCAGTTCGCTTTGGTGAAATCTTGAGTAGGTTTGTTCTCATAAAAATGGAAGTACTACTAGCCTAGTGATACCATGTGAATGGTGCCCCAGTGTTGCGCAGTGCTCCCCTTCACTGATTCATTATAAGGTGTTGACAGGATGAAATTTGTAAAAGTACATGGAATAGTGTTTGCTTGAGGGTCAGTTCATGTTAAAAGTTACATTATTACTGTTGAGAAGTTTGGACACAGGAAATCACACACAGCACCATCAGGGATGGGGTGAAAATGGTTTCAAGGGGCAGCTTGATTGGCAACTTTGAACAGAGAGAAAGGATTTGTTAGAAATGTGACATGCTGGGCGCCTGGGTGGCTCAGTGGGTTAAAGCCTCTGCCTTCACCTCAGGTCATGATCTCAGGGTCCTGGGATCAAGACCGCATCGGGCTCTCTGCTCAGCAGGGAGCCTGCTTCCTCTTCTCTCTCTGCCCACTTCTCTGCCTAGTTGTGATCTATCTCTGTGTCAAACAAATAAATAAAATCTTAAAAAAAAAAAAAAGAATGAAAGAAAAAAAGAAATGTGACATGTCTCTTGACTCAGAAATATTTTGGTGAGGAAGTCAAAAGATTTTACTTGAAGAGACTAAGGTATCTTGTAGGTGTTAAGTGTGGGCAAATCAGAGATTTTGGGATCGTGCTGTAAATATTAAGGTCTTTCAAAAACACGGGTTGGGGAGACACGGCAAAGAGCGTGTATTGTCTCACTTTACACTCATTGCAAGTCCCGTCTGTGTTGAGGCTGAAGAGCTAACCTGCCTTCTACAGGCACCCTTGCAGGTTGTGAGCCTGCCTCCTCCAGTCGGACACCTCAGGTGCTCTGAGTGCAGGCGGCTGTAGGAATGGAAGCTGCATGTTCTGGCAAGAATGTTGGTGACAGGGGCCACCTGGACGGCTCAGTTGGTTAAGCCACTGCCTTCAGCTCAGGTCATGATCCTGGAGTCCTGGGATCGAGTCCCACATCGGGCTCCCCGCTCCACGAGGAGTCTGCTTCTCCCTCTGACCTTCTCCCCTATCATGCTCTCTCTCTTACTCACTCTCTCTGTCTCAAATAAGTAAATAAAATATTTTTTTTAAAAAAGGAATGGTGGTGGCAGGTCTGATTTCGGGGATTGGCTGTGGTAGGGCTTTTGGCAACCGATTGTATTATGCAAGGCTAAACGGTGGACTGAAATGACCAATTCACCAGAATAGTCTTGCGGTGTGCTTGGGCATTCTTTTTGTCTGTGGGCTCCTCACTGGTTCTTTGGACCTTTCAGAGAACCATAGCCTTACCAAACCACTGCTTATGAATCCCTTTGTCACTATACCACCTGGAACTCTGATAATGAAGTCTAATGAAATTTGTTGTCTCTCTCTCTCTCTCACTCTCTCTTTTCTGTATAGGTATAGATATGCTTGTGTTGACAATTTAAAATTAAGATACTTGTGTGATAAAAATAATCTTCCACCAAAATCGATACCTGATTCTATTAGGGTTTCAGTTAATTGTATTTTGTATTAATATTTACCATATGTGAACTATAGGTTTTTAATTAAATTTAAAGCCAAGATCCTACCCCAAACAAGCAATACAATGTGTCAAGAAAAATAATGTCAGGGGTACCTGGGTGGCTCAGTTGTTAAGAATCTACCTTTAGCTCAGGCCATGATCTCAGGGTCCTAGGATCAAGCCCTGAGCCCCACACCAGGCTCCCTGCTAGGCAGGAAGCCTGTTTCTCCCTCTCCCAGTCCCCCTGCTTGTGTTCCTTCTTTAGCTGTGTCTCTCTCTGTCAAATAAATAAAATCTGTAATAAAAAAAAAAAAAGAAAAAGAATTTCAGTTGCTGAATGTTTAGAAAACGCTTTAAATAGTTATATTATGAAATGAATGTTTTTAGTCATTCCAGATTCTTTGAATAATTATTTTGCTTTGTTAATTAATGTATCTTGAAATAAAAATAATTCATTTTTAAGGTAAATTTCTTTGGCCTCCAATTTTGCTTTCTCTCGTTGCTTCCCTAATATAGTCCCAAACTGTCACCCCATCTTAAATCTCATTCCTATTCCACCATTACTACATTCTGCTTTTGATCTCTCTATATCTATGCAAATCCTATTTTCTACTTTCTTCCATTAATATTCATCCAGAGTTTCATTTGTGCCTTTTAATCAGTTCCTTCTAAAATGATATTAATTTTATTTTTTTTTGAGCACTGGGTGAAGTATGGAAATTTTGAAATATTCATATTATACATATGAAACTAATACAACACTGTTAACTAATGAATTAAAATAAAAACCTAAAAAACCAAAAGAGTGTTCTATTTTATAAAAACTAGTTTTTAATGTAAATTTTAAAATATATTCAATAAGTAGTGTGATAATAATAGTAACTAATGGGGCCCCTGGGTGTCTCAGTCGTTAAGCGTCCGCCTTCCGCTCAGGTCATGTTCCCGCAGTCCCAGGATCGAGCACCACATCGGGCTCCCTGCTGGGTGGGAAACCTGCTTCTCCCTCTCTCACTCTCAGTGCTTGTGTTTCTCTCTGTCAAATAAATAAATAAAACATTATAAAAAATAAAAAAATTTATAGTGACTAACATTTATTACATGGTTGTTATTTGTTAGGTACTTTGCTAATAAATTTGTGTGTGTGTAATCTACTTTATCTCTCACAACCTTATATAAAAAGTTCCTATTCTGTACATGTGAAAACTGAGCCTTAGGTTAAAGAAAGTTAACTATGGCCACCAGCTAGTAAATGGTAGAACAAGTATGTCAGTATACTTTAGAACCTTTATCCTATACTGTTTCATTTTTATAATAATAATAATAATAATAATAGTAATGTAGATAAACTTTGCTAGGATTTTAAATTGTACTAAGTATATCATTTTGGGATAATATAATAATGACTATAATTTTGATAAAATTTTACTCTTTTCTGATTTTTAAATTGTTATTTAATAAAAAGGCTAAAGTGTAGAGAGTGTAAAATAAAATTTTGTTGGGGTGTCTGAGTGATTCAGTTCATTAAGTGGCTGACTTTTGGTTTCAGTTCAGGTCATGATCTCAGGGTTGTAGGATCAAGCCCCGCTTTAGGCTCTGTGTTCTATGTGGAGTCTGCTTCATAGTCTCTCTCCCTCAAGCTCATGCTCTCTCTTTCTCATTCTCAAATAAATAAATAAAATTTTTAATTTTTATTTGTTTCCATTACAGTTTGGTCAAATTGTACCAATAAATTATGAATAATGCATGTAGGGTCTAATATATTTGACATAATTTAACCAGGTCATAATTACATTTTTTTAAGTAGGCTCAAAATTAGAAATACTCTTTCTATAATTTTTGTTTATTCTTACTACTAGGTTGAAATTATAATTGCTAAGTTTGTGTCTCCTAGCTCTGGTTGTCTAGTGGTCTGAATAAACTGCCTATAACCTTCCACCCAATGGAAAGGACTTAGAAATTTTTTTAATTTGATTTGTTCTATAAGCTCTCCTTTGAATTCCAAAGAATTATGGTTCTGCAACCAGAATTTTCTGTGACAAAGAAGTTATTAAACTGCTAGGAGCACAATTCCTGATGTGATCCTCCTTCTTAGAATCCTCTCACGTCCTGATCCTTCCATAATACCATCTATTCATTTCTTCAGCCAATATTTATTGAGATCTTAACTATATTCCACTGATATTCTAGAATCTAGACAGAGGAGCTACACCTAAACAAGGTAAATATTTTTCTTACTTTCATTTAACTTAAATTCTATATGGGCATGTAGTAAAAAGGAAAGAAAACAGCCAAGCAAGCAGACAGACAAGCAAGCCTGTCAGGAGTGGTAAATGCTATGTAGATAACTGAGGTAGAGTGATGTGATAAGAATGCTTGGTTGACTCTAGATTTAATAGTCAAGAAAGACATCTCTGAGAGAGTGGCATTGAAGTTGAGATAATAAGCTGACTATCAGAAAAGAGCCAGCCAAGGTCAGAGGAAGAATATTACAGAAAAAGGGAAGACGAAATGCAAAGACCAGAAGGAAGGTACTTACGTGGTGTGTTTGAGACTCTTAAAGAAATTTTGCTTGAATGTAGTGGGTAAGAAGGAAGTGTCACAGGGTCAAGGACATGAGCAAGGATTGAGATCAAGTCGAATGTTTACACTGAGTTCTACACTAAATGAAATAGGAAGAAGTGGAAAAGAATCTGGTTTGTATTCAAAAATACTCTCTCTGTTTAGTGAACAAGAGTGGTAAGAAGAATAATTAGTTAGACAAAGTACTGCTGTGGTCAGGCAATGTGTATGACAGTGAGATGAAATAAGAGACCAAGAGAGAGGGAAGTTCATGGCTTTTCAGTATTTTTTTAAAAATATTTTATTTATTTGACAGAGAGAAACACAGCCAGAGAGGGGGAGCGAGAGAGGGCAAAGCAGGCTTCCGCCGGGCAGGGAGCCCGATGTGGGACTCGATCCCGGATCTCCGGGATCAAGACCCCAGCCTAAGGCAGTCGCTTAACCAACTGAGCCACCCAGGCGCCCCTTGAGTATGTTTTAAGAACAGAATCTGCAGGCTAATTATTACACATGATGTAGTAAAAAAGACTGGATAACAAAAATAACTCATGGACTTTTGGGGTAATATAAGTAATTGCTATCAGTAGGGCTATACTCATAAAGTTTAGCTGTAGGTGATTTGCAGTCATTTACATGGACATGTCAAGAATAGAGTTTGCTATATGAGTTTAAAGATCTGGGGAGGAGTCAGTTCCTTGGTTCAGGTCAAGGAACATATTAGATGTCATTTCCGTATTGCTTATTTTATATGAACACCTCCTGCCACTTCTTTTTTGTTTATGTAAATATTGCTGTAAATCTGTTTCTAGGTCATTAAAAATCTAAACTGCTCTTCGAAACAGTTTTAGCAACTTTGTATTTGCTGAACTCATTTTCTCGTGGTACATTTGAAAAAGTTTATAATAAAGGGAATGCAAATAATAAACTAAAACAAATAGTAATAATGATGCACAGCTCACATTTATTGAGCACTTAGTATGTGTCAGGCATTGCCACATGTCCTTTGAGAGGTCTGTTATTAAAAATTATAGTTGC
>PITA01003602.1:0-15587 GCA_004023965.1 Spilogale gracilis
ATACTTGACTTTCTCTTCTTGGCTTATTTCACTCAGCATAATCTCTTCCAGTCCAGTCCATGTTGCTACAAAAGTTGGATATTCATCCTTTCTGATGGAGGCATAGTATTCCATTGTATATATGTACCACATCTTCTTTGTCCATTCATCTGTTGATGGGCACCTTGGCTCTTTCCACAGTTTGGCGATTGTGGCCATTTCAGCTGAGAGTTTTAAACAAAAAGAGAGGGGGTTCCTCAGTGGCTCGATGGGTTAAGCATCTGACTTCAGCTCAGGTCCTGAACTCCAGGTCCTGGGATTGAGCCGGGAGTCAGGCTCCCTGATCAGTGGGCATGGAGTCTGCTTGTCCCTCTGCCCAACCCCCTCATTTATTCACTTGCGAGAGAGCATGAGTGGGGGACCCCCCCCCATGCTCTCTCGCAAGTGAATAAATGAAAAAAAAAACTTCAAAGATATTATTTATTTATTTGAGAGAGAGCACGAGTGGGGATGCAGTGGGGGGAGACAGAGGAAGAGGGAGAAGCAGACTCTCCATTCAGCAGGGAGCCCTATGACCTGGGGCCCGAGATCCCAGGACCTGGAGATCAGGACCCAAGCTAAAGACAGATGCTTAACCTTAACTGGGTGTCTGAGCCACCCAGGTGCCTCAGTAAGTAAAATGTTTTAAAAAAAGGAACAAAAAGATTAAAGAGAAAAACAGTTTATTAAGGCATGCTACGTTCTGCTCGCTGGAGAAACCTAAAAGAAAAGTAAACTTAGTGGCTTAAATTCCAGCTGATGCAGTATCTTCAACAATGAACAGTACATTTGTCAAGAAATGGGAGGACAAAAGAGAGTAGTTTGAGGTTTCCTAGGGTTGCAAAATGTGGGAAGTTAAATATATGGCAGGGACTTAACCGAGTAGAGTTTGTTGGCAGATTTCTCTAGTTTCCTCTATGAGCTAATAAGAATCTGTCTCCAGGACAAGAATTTACATGCTATCTTTAGGCAGAAAGAAGGAGCCTTTCCAGGTTTATGGCTTCTTAATTGCCTTCCCCTCAAAATCACTTTTATGTCAAAGAAGCATATTTTGGGGTGACACATTCTAGCTTCCTTCAGATGCAATTTCCAGATGAAAGGTTCTCAAACTTTAGGATGTACCAGAATCACCTGATAGGATTTTTTTTTTAAAGATTTTATTTATTTATTTGACAGAGAGAAACACAGCCAGAGAGGGAACACAAGCGGAGGGACTGAGAGAGGGAGAAGCAGGCCTCCCGCCGAGCGGGAAACCCAATGTGGGGCTTGATCCCAGGTCTCCAGGATTATGACCTGAGCCGAAAGCAGTTGCTTAACCAACTGAGCCACCCAGGCGCCCCAACCTGATAGGTTTTTAATAACACACCTTAACTTCTGTAGAGGCCACTTTTAGGCAAACAGGCTTTGGGCAGTGAAATGCAGAAAGGTCCACAGTGAGCCCCAGGCTGAATAGAGAGGCTCATCAGGCAGCCCTCCTCAAAAGAGCCACAGGCTCTACCTGACCAATGGGCTACTTACAACTAGGCAGTTAGCAAAAAAGGGACGATGCCATTCGTCCCCCTACCTCTTCATCTCCCTTTGAAAACAGCCCCACCCACTGCCTCCTTGCAGACAGCCTCTCTTCTGTGGCCCACCATTCCCTAGCAGTGCATTCTATCAACTTCTATCTCCTTTGTTCTGCCTCAGGTGAATTCTTTCACCTCCTGTCACCGGTTTCCACCCAATCACCACCCCACATGCAGGGGCCTTCATCTGACATCTGACATGGGAGAGACATCCCATCTAGACATCACAATTCCTGTGCTCCACCACCCATATCCCCTGATTTTCTGATTCATTCTGTTTGAGGTGGGGCTAAAAAAAATTTGTATTTTTAATAAATTCCTTTGTGGTCCTGATGCCTTTGTTCCAGAAAGCACACTTTGAGAATCACGGGTGCAGACTGCTGCTTGAAGATCTACATTGCATCTTCTTCATATCTTCATCCCTCACTCCACTAGGAATTTTTTTAGAGGGAGGAGGGATGGGGAAAGGGAGAGAGAGAATCCCAAGCATACTCCCTGCTGAGTGCAGAGCCCACAGGGTCCTATCCCATAATCTCGAGATCATTACCTGATCCAAAATCAACGGTTGGACACTCAACCAACTGAGCCACCCAGGCACCCTGAGGGAGAGAGAGAATCTTAAGCAGGTTCCACACCCAGCATGAGCCTGACTTGGAGCTCTAACTCATGACCCTGAGATCATGACCTGAGCCAAAATCAAGAGTCTGATGCTTAGCTGATGGAGCCACCCAGGTACTCCCAGGATTTTTCTTAATACTTTCATCAAAGATCCAGGTTTCCAAGCCCATCCAATTTTACTGCTTTTTAGTCTGTTTAATGTTAGGAGATAATTCTCTGTGGGTCTCTTGGGTTTCTATACATCTTGTGAGCAGAGGCACTGACTGCCTTTTGGTTCGGACATCTTTTCAAGGTTGTGTGCAGGAGGAAGTGCTTAGGAAGGCAGATATAGAATTGCCGTCCAAAGAGGGAGGTATGATTGTTGTACAATATAACAAAGCTGATGCTCTTCTGTGGGGTAAAGTTTGGGCAGGTTTACTTGCAGCCTATTAGAGAAGACTGGGAGTTTCCCTGAGGTTGAGCTTAAGGTTCCTTGACAGACATGCAAATTCACTGTATGCAAATCATTCACCCTCATGGGATGGGGGAATAAGGGACTAAGGGGAACCAATGCTAATGTAAAACTTAAAATGAGTAAATTTGTGTATAATCCAAGGTGGTGGTGTGTTCTGTGGGCACCCATGAAAGAGGGGCAGGCTAGATTGTTAGCTCAAAAAAAAGGTGAAAACTCAGATCCTTCTTAGTGCTTCTTCTTCTTCTTTTATTTTTTAAAAGATATTCTTAGATCTTAAAATGTACACCCTTAATGGTTTTACATCAAACATTTAAAAGAGTTTACTCCTAGCACTCCTGGCTTGCTAGCTTATGGAGCATGCATCTCTTGATCTTGGAGTCATGAGTTCAAGCCTCACATTGAGTGCAGAACCTACTTAAAAAAAAGTTTACTCCTTTAGATCTTGATTTTTTTTAAAGATTTTATTTATTTATTTGACAGAGAGATCACAAGTAGGCAGAGAGGCAGGTACAGAGAGAGAGGAGGAAGCAGGCTCCCTGCTGAGCAGAGAGGCCGACGTGGGCCTCGATCCCAGGACCCTGAGATCATGACCTGAGCTGAAGGCATATGCTTTAATCCACTGAACCACCCAGGTGCCCTAGATCTTTTTTTTTTTCTTTTTAAGATTTAATTATTTATTTGACAGAGAGCAATGCAGCGAGAGAGGGAACACAAGCAGGGGAAGTGAGAGAGGGAGAAGCAGGCTTCCTGCAGAGCGAGAGCCCATTGTGGGGCTTGATCCCAGGTCCCTGGGATCATGACCCGAGCCGAAGGCAGTTGCCCAACCAACTGAGCCACCCAGGCGCCCCTAGATCTTGATTTTTAAATGTCTTTCACCAATCACAGGAGGCAGGGTGTCATGGAGAAATGGCTAATTCTAGATGGGTATCAGGTGAGGGGAAGATGAGACCGAAGTCTCTTGTGTCAGAGCAAGAATGTGCTCGAAGACTAGTGAGGACCTGTTACAAGAACACAGAAATCACTGGCCAAATGTGGAAAACTTTGAGCTTCAGAAAGAAAAGTAATAGATTATAACACATTAGATAGAAAAAGAATTTATGAGTCCAAAGGTGACTTTAAAGAGGTAGGGGGAGAGTCAGGGAGGTTAAACTCTTCTTTCGAGAAGAATGCCCCAAGTAAATGCAGAGGCACTAAAATTAGAGGACAACCATTTGCTGTGCACAACACGATCACTGATTCAAGTAAGAATCATCACTGGTTAAAGTCTTTGAGGAAAGGTTGTTAGGGAACACTCTACAGGCTACTTTTAATTATGAAGGGAAAGGGACCTTCATTATGGAGACATTTGTAGACACTACCAGAACCAAGTGATCAAACTGACCTTATGTGTCTGCTAGCAAGAACACCACACCAGCTATGTAATAGTCTTCCAAAAATATTTAACCCTGAATCTAATCACGAGGCAACAATTAAGCTAATCTAGAATGCAGAACACTCAAGAGGACAGTTGGCCTGAGTCTTCATAGAAGTCATGAGAAAAGGGGGTGCCTGGACAGTTCAGTCAGTTAAGTGTCCAACTCTTGAGTTCAGGTCAGGTCATGATCTTGGGGTCAGGAAATCAAGCCCCATGTCCAGCTCAGTGCTGGGCATGGGGTCCACCTAAGATTCTCTCTCTCTTCCCTCAGCCCCTCCCCACTGTGCACGTTCTAAAAAAAGAACAGAAAAGTCAGGAGGGAGGACAGCACAGACAGGATCCCGGTTCTAGATTAAAGATAATTTGGGGGGTGATGAGGACTTTCATTATCTTGATGATGCTGATGTTTCCATAGCTTTCCCATGTCAGTCCCCATGAAATTTTGTGTATTGGTTTGAAGTTCATTGTTTTCGATTATGTCTCAATAAACTTATTTTTTAAAAAGTCAAGGAAGTTTTTCTTGATTAAAAAAGACTGAAGCATGGGACACCTGGGTGACTCAGTCAGTTGAGCATCTGCCTTCAGCTAAGGTCATGATCCCAGGGTTCTGGGATTGAGTCCCCACATTGGGCTACCTGCTCAGTGCAGGGGGGCTGCTTCTCCCTCTCCCTCTGCCCCTTCACTCGTGCTCTTTCTCTCTCAAATAAATAAATAAGTCTTTAAAAAGTAAGTAAGTAAATAAATAAGTGCTTACACAAAACAAATTAACAGATAAAATAGTTATATAGAGAGAAATAAAGCCATATGGCAAATATGTTCATTGGACGATCTAAGGGATAAGTATATTGGTGTTAATTGTACTATTCTTGTAATTTTTCTGTAGGTTTGAAAAAAAAAGAGTGTAGAAAAATAGGAGTGTTTGCACCTAGACAGATGGATTGGTGGAATTAAGTGAAATAGTGAGTTGGAACAAGCTCAGAGACAGCCACTTAAAAAACAATTATACCCTTTTGTATTATATATAAATTATCTTTTACAAGAAACTAATGAAGAAATCTTTTTAAATTACACAGAACAACCTCCTTCCTATCTGTGCTCATACTCTCCTCAAAATCAGAATATTGGACAAGTGTTTACACCATGTCATGTCTGTGGATTGAGTAAAAATACGCCTAATTTCTAGGCACTTCCATCAGTCTACAAAGCATAATATACTTTAAAAAAGTATCATTTGGGGGACAATAACTGAGACATTCTCCTTATGCTCTTGAGTTTCTTTATAACCTCTTTATCTATTTGCTTGTCATGGGAAACTGAGATAATGCTAGTATCATCTATAGAGTAACGACACTGTACCTATTACCAGAGTAATATACATGTTCTTTTGTTGTGAATAACATCACTGCAACTCTTATCTTAAATTTATTTGGCAAACAAGGAAACAGGTTCAGAGGAATTAAGTAATTTTTCCTGAGACACCTAGCTAGTAACTAACAGAGCCAAGATCACACTGATGAAGGCTGACTGGGTCTGAGGACCTGGAGGGTTGCAGGACCCACCAAGAGGGTCCTTAGCTTCACACGGGACAGAAATCAAGGGCAAGCAGAGATGGAGTGAGAGCAGTTTATTAAAGACACAGAGAGGGTGGCTCAGCTGGTTAGGCATCTGTCTTCTGCTCAGGTCACGATCCCAGTGTCCTGGGATCAAATCCCACATGGGGCTCCTTGTTCAGCGGGGATTCTACCTCTCCCTCTGCCATACACACACACACACTCTCTCTCTCTCAAATAAATAAAATCAATCTTTTTTTTAATAAAGATTTTATTTATTTATTTGACAGAGAGAAACACAGCTAGAGAGGGAACACAAGCAGAGGGACTGAGAGAGGGAGAAGCAGGATTCCCGCCCGATGCGGGGCTCGATCCCGGGTCTCCGGGATCACGCCCTGAACCGAAGGCAGTTGCTTAACCAACTGAGCCACCCAGGCGCCCTAAAATCAATCTTAAAAAAAAAATTCTGTCTCGGGCATCTGGGTGGCTCAGTGGGTTAAAGCCTCTGCCTTCTGCTCAGGTCATGATCTCAGGGTCCTGGGATCGAGTCCCGCATTGGGCTCTCTGCTTAGCGAAGAGCCTGCTTCCTCCTCTCTCTCTGCCTGCCTATCTGCCTCCTTGTGATCTCTCCCTCTCTGTCAAATAAATAAATAAAATCTTTTAAAAAAAAATTCTGTCTTTTTCTCCCTGTCCCCCTGCACCTCTCTCCTTCTCTAAAGAAATTAATGAGTAAAAATAAAATCTTAAAAAAAAAAAGGAAGGAAAAAGACATAAAGTATATATACTAACAGAGTGTTAAAGGAAGAGTCTTGTTTTTTACTTGAGATTTGGGGTTTTTATTGAGGGCGCTGGTCTGTGCACATGTCTTCTCAGTAATCCAGGAACAAAAAACAAGTGTTTAGGTGCCCTCCCTAAATCACTTCTGCCCTGGGGCCTGGGGTCTTGATGAGTCAGTGGTCTGGGAAAACATTCCTGTGACACTGCCGGGTCACCCCTTAGAAGAAGGAATGCACATATATCTAAATGTGCTAGAAGACTCCTAAGAAATCATTAACCCCTTCACCTTTACAAAAAGAGCAGACATTACCTGTTCTCTAACGTGTGTATAAGGCGTGGGGTGTGGGTCCCAGCAAAAACAGAAGCCAGAAAAGGAGGAAAAAACCCCAATTTTTTATGGAGTCCCTATAGTTTTCCTGTCTCAACGCCAAAGCTCAAGCTCATTCTGTTTCTCCTGTACGTGGTGTGTTTCTAATTTTTCCATTTGATAAATACTGTTTGTATGGAAATCTTATGCATCCTGATTTTCCTCTTCTTTGGCTTTTTTTGGGGGGGAGTATTTTCAAATCGGGAATTACCAGGTCAAGGGGTAAGAAAAAGTTACAGACCCGTAAGCATTTTTGAAAGAGAGAGGCTGTGGTGGTGGCAGAGAGAAGTGAATTGCATCCATGTGGCCCCAAGTCCCGTCCTGAGTCTTCCTTTTCCCCTTTGTTTAGGGGAGACAGTTCTTTCTGCAACACAGAATTCTTGTGAAGCTTCCATAGCATGTCTGAATAAGCATAGAGCACAGGTCCCTAACCTAGTAACGTACCCAGTACATGGTGGTTTTTAGTTGAAAATGAAAAGATAGAAAAATATTGGAGGAAACACTGGTCTAGCAGGAAGGATACCCTTTCTCCAGAAACTTTCTTTTTCTTACCCTGAATACATTTTCCACTTAGGCTTTTGCTGAAAATTGACTCAAAAGAGTGAAATACTAAAAAAAAATTTTCTTTTTTTTAGATTTATTTATTTACTTGAGAGAGAGAGTGCAAGCGCACATGAAAGCTGCAGGGGAGGGGTAGGGGGAGAGGGATTAGTGGAGTCTCCCGCTGAACAGGGAGCCAGACTTGGGGCTCCATTCCGGGACCCTGACATCATGATGAGGCGAAATCAAGAATCGTCAGAGGCTTAACCAAGTAAGCCACCCAGGTGCCCTAATACGGGAACATTTATTTTATTTTACTTATTTATTTATTTCTTTAAAAAAGATTTGTTTGTTTGTTTGTTTGTTTATTTGGCAGAGAGAGAGATCACAAATAGGCAGAGAGGCAGAGAGAGAAACAGGGGGAGGCAGGCTCCCTGCTGAGCAGAGAGCCTGAGTTGGGACTCGATCCCAGGACCCTGAGATCATGATCTGAGCCGAAGGCATAGGCTTAACCCTCTGAGCCACTCAGGTGCCCCTCCTTATTTATTTTTAAGATTTTATTTATTTATTTGACAGAGAGAAACACAACAAAAGAGGAAACAAGCAGAGGGAGTGGGAGAGGGAGAAGCAGGCTTTCGGCTGAGGAGGGAGCCCCACACTGGGCTGGATCCCAGGACTCTGGGTCCAGGACCTAAGCAACTCAGGCGCCCCGGGAACATTTCTAAGACCAGATGCGAAGTGAACAAAAGAGGCAAGGAGGAATTTACTAAACACTTGTGGTTTCAGTAGATTAAAAGAAGGAATAGGGGCACCTGGGTGGCTCCGTGAGTTAAAGCCTCTGCCTTTCGCTCAGGTCATGATCTCAGGGTCCTGGAATCAAGGCTCCTGTCTCCTCAGCGGGGAGCCTGTTTCCTGTGAGCTCTCTGCCTGCCTCTCTGCCTGCTTGTGATCTCTTTCTCTGTCAAATAAATAAATAAAATCTTAAAAAAAAAAAAAAAGAAGGAATGCACATATATCTAAATGTGCTCAGACCACTTCCAAGAAAGACCAAGGACTAGAGACTTTGCAGCTCTAAGGCCTTGGCCACTAGAGGACTGAATAGTCCCACATTATTTTTGAGGTATGTGAAGTTTTAGAACCATATGTCAGTGTGATTGTTCAGGTTATCCAGCAGATGGTGCTAGAGGCCATTCCGTGCACAGTTCTGAAGGACGAGATTTGGGTTCCAGATGAAAAAAGCCTTAGGTTGTCTGTTGAATGCATGGTCGTCCGCCCAGAAACAGGGCAAAATCTGCGTTGCTTTTCTTCTCCCCGAATGGCCAGATGTCTGGTTTCCATGCTGGCTGTTGTCTCTGTTTCTAGCATTCTAATGATGAAGCAAAGCGAGCATTTACAGTGTGTTGAGTGGAGAGACAAATGGCAGGCTGATAAAGAGATGACGGGGTCTATTACCATGGAGGCAAAGCACAGGGCTGAAGGTCAGCTACTCAGGGGTTACCAGTCAGGTGTCAACTAAAAAGAGTAGTTTTTGTTTGTGATTACCCTTCTCAACACATCGGAATAAAAATTTTGAAAACCACACGCCCTGCTTCCCCTAGTACAAAACTGATATTCATCCCCCAAACAAATCGGATTCTACCCCTTCCTTTCCAGTACTTGCCAGAGCTTCCCCCCTCCCCTTGACCCTCTACGAAGGCCCCAGGAAAGGACACTTCCTACAAGGTTTTGAAGGGGAACTGGGCTGACTCCAAGCTTTACAGTGACTGGGAGGTTGGTTCTTCTCCGGAGGAAGAGAACCGTGCAGGGAAGGGAGGGGTCTTCAATCCCCAGCGGGTGGTCCAGGCGGCAGCAGCCTGGCGGGTCAGAAAGGTGTAAGAGCTGCTCTTCTGGAGCAGAGCGGCAAAGCAGAGTAGAACTGGCCAGGTGAGTGTGGCTTCACAGGTAAGCAGGGCCTCAGTGAAAGTTTCTGGGCCTGCACGGGTGCCAGCGGGTACGACTGCGCCAGCCGAGAGCCGGGGTTGGGAGTGGGGTGTCCTGGCAAGAGCACTTGGCTGCAGTCTGCACAGGTGCAGGGAAAGGTTCCTCAGTCACCTGAGTAATAGGGAGTGCAGGGCCCTGGGTCCCCAGCCTCTGCGGATTCTGGGATTCTTTCTCCATGGGCCAGAAGTGCTGCGCTGGGATCCCGAAGGCCAGACCAAACTCAGACTCACCCTGGGTGGGAGTTGGGGTAACGGGGATCCAGACTTTATCTAAAGACTCAGATAGAAATGCCTCATTCCACCACATTCCTTCTAGGAAGGAAAGACCTTGGGGTTCTGACAGCCTCTGATGATTGAAGTGACCTAATCAGAGGGTTCTGGGAGGCTTTATGTGCATATTGAGGGTTTAGGGAGAGAAAGAGTAGATTGACCTTTAAGAAACCACTTGGCTGGCAGGGTAGATACTTCAGTGTGATCCAGAGGGGATGCGGTTCTGGAAAAGCACAGAAGGTTGTTCCATCTGTGGTGTGGCCAGGACCCCACATCTCTGTGTCACCTGCTGGACTGGACAAGGAGGAAAGTGACGGAGATGTGAGGAAAGGGGGTAGTGTGAGCTGCTCCTGAGTGATGACTCTCCCACTTTGGGCTCTTGTTGCTAAACATTGTACCTGGAGATAGCTATAGATACAAATGCATCATTATGTAAGCATCCTTTTTGTTATTTTACAGTATTTCAATCCTGTTGTGAGACCCTGGACAGATTATATAATTTCCTAGAGTCTTATTTTCTCTTTGATACAACAGAGGCAGTAATAGTACTACTTCCTAAGTCATTTTATCTCCTAAGTAGCTGGTGTATGAGAGTGAATTAATCAAATACTTAATCAGTGAATTAAGCTCTCAGTGAATTAAATAAGTATTTGATAAGAATGAATGGAAAGGTTTCAGGGAACGGCAAGGAGGCCAGAATGCCGGAGCAGGGAGGAGCAGTGATAGAGAATTTAGGAGGTGAAGACAAAAATGGGGAGGGGAGAATACATGGTGGATCCCATAGGTCATCTTTCCTGAATCAAGTGGAAAACCACTGGAGGGTTTGGAGCAGAGGGATGACATGATCCCCTCATCATTTACCAGGAACATCAGCTACTGTATTGAAAATAGATGGAAAATAGAAAAATGGAAGGAATGCCTGGGCAGCTTAGTCAATTAAGTGTTTGCCTTCAGCTCTGGTCGCGATCCCAGGGTCCTAGGACCAAACCCCAGGTCAGGCTCCAGCTCAGCAGCGAGTTTGCTTCTCCCTCTGCCCCTGCCCCTGCCCATGCTTGCTCTCTCACATAAATAAATAAAAAAAAATTTTTTTAAAGGATTTTTTTATTTGACAGGAACACAGCTAGAGAGGGAACACAAGCAAGGGGAGTGAGAAAGAGGGAGAAGCAGGCTTCCCTCGGAGCGGGGAGCCTGATGCGGGGCTCAATCCAGGGACTCCAGGATCACAACCTGAGCCGAAGGCAGACGCTTAACGGCTGAGCCACACAGGTGCTCTGCATCAGGCAATTTTGAGTAACAAAGCATTCTGATTCATAAGACTATTGTAGGCCATATTTATTAACAGAGCAGAAGTGTATGGCACATGAACCAAAGCTGGCCATCAAATACCCTACTTCAGTGGGAGTCCTTATCCCTCCTGTCCACAATGAAGTGCCAAATCAGGATTACTGGGACCAGATCCACAACTGGGTAGGTGGGAGAATCACCCTGGTTGAAAAGCCTCATGTATAGTTTCTGTGGTCCCTCAAAGGACAGACTTAATTACAAGATCACCATACTGAACGAAGGCCAGAGCTGTAGTGTTCCCTTTAGGCACTTATGGTGTATTTTTAGTTCCTCCCAGTCCAAATGATATTTACCAATGAGAGGTCATCTTTGTCATAAGCAGTGTTGCCTGGCAACATAGATGATGGGCCACGTTATGAGGTCGCTAAAGGAACAGCTAGGAAGTTAGTAACTTACAGTTTAACTGAGGATCAAATAAGGAGAGTTTTATCGTTCAACAAAAACAGCTGTTTGAGGGGTGATTGACATAAAAGTAACTATAAGGTTTTGTAGTGCGCAGTTCAGTAAGTTTTGATAGGTACGCATCCATGAATCCATCGCCACATTCAAGATAGTGACTACTTATACACATGTCAGCCTTAGATATTTTCTCAATCCTCTTTTATAATCTTTCTCTACATTATACAACCACCCCACCCCATCCCCAATGACAGTTAATCGTTCATTCCTTTTTATGCTGAATATTATTCCATTTTGAGGACATACCAGAATTTTTTGATCTAATCATTTGTTGTTTTTTTTTTTAAAGATTTTATTTATTTGACAGAGAGAGATCACAAGTAGGCAGAGAGGCAGACAGAGAGAGAGGAGGAAGCAGGCTCCCCGCTGAGCAGAGAGTCCTATGCGGGCCTTGACCCCAGGACCCTGAGATCGTGACCTGAGCGGAAGGCAGAGGCTTAACCCGCTGAGCCACCCAGGCGCCCCAGTTACCCATTTGCTGGCCATTTGAGTTGTTTTAGTTGTGGCTATTGCTCTTATTGTTACTGTGTGTCTGATTGTACTATGTATTTGCTTGAAGTAAAACTCAAACAATGTCAGTATCAGTACATACTTGTATATTTCCTACTGCATTTCTTTTTTTTTTAATTAAAAAATTGTATTTCCTTAGAAGCATTCAGAATTTACCACTCCCACACTGCACCAGGCAAGGTTAGCAGTTATTGAAAATACCACCAGGGGGCGCCTGCGTGGCTCAGTGGGTTTTCTGATCCAGTAATGATCCCAGGGTGCTGGGATAGAGGCCTGTATCGGACTCTCTGCTCAGCAGGGAGCCTGCTTCCTCCTCTCTCTCTCTGCCTGCCCCCCTGCCTACTTGTGATCTCTCTGTGTGTGAAATAAATAAAATCTGTTGAAAAGAAAAGAAAAGGAAAGAAAAGAAAAGAAAAGAAAAGAAAAGAAAAGAAAAGAAAAGAAAAGAAAAAAGAAAAGAGAAGAAAAGAAAAGACAAGACAAGACCTCTAGGACTCTAGGACAGGGTTATCTAGAGACACATTAGGTAGTGTGTTAACTATACAAAAAGACACTATAGGGCAAACAAATCTTACACAGACTTACATTTAAGTTTTTTTTCTTTAAAAAGAGTGAGTTGTATACAGGGGATTAAATACTTGATAGATGAGGAAAAAAGCCGCTTCAGAACCAACTAATCATTATCTTCATCTTCCTCATTCTCTTTGTCTTCCTCGTCTCCCTGGTCTTCCTCCTTTGACTCGTTTTTTTCAGCTTCAGGATTTCCTTGAGCGTAGTGTGCAGCAATGTCCTTTTCACTTTTTCCCTCAGCTGAGTGGCCTTCTTTTTGTGAGCCTGCTTGTCACCTGCAGCGGTGTTGTCCACGAGTCTCTCTCTGTTTCTTTTTTTCTTTTTTTTAAAGATTTTATTTATTTGACAGAGAGAAACACAGCCAGAGAGGGAACACAAACAGGAGGAGTGAGAGATGGAGAAGCAGGCTTCCCGCTGAACAGGGAGCCCGATGAGGGACTCGATCCCCGGTCGAGACCTGGGGATCATGACCTGAGCCGAAGGCAGTCACCCAACCAACTGAGCCACCCAGGCGCCCCGCACTCTCTCTCTGTTTCTTTGCAATGTTGCCAACAGATGGGCCAGAATTTTCTCAGAGCAAAACAAGGAAAATGCAGGAGGCCTCTTGGGTGCACTGGGATCCTTGAACTTTTTTTTCCCTGTAGGGGGCATATAAGTTTTCATTTCTCGGGGTGCCAAATCGTTAGGCAGCTGCCTTTGGCTCAGGTCGTGGTGGATGGAGCCCTGCATCAGGTTCCCTGCTCAGCCAGAAGCATGCTTCTCCCTCTCCCACTCCCCCTGCTTGTGTTCCTTCTCTCACTCTCTGTCAAATAAATAAATAAATTTTAAAACAAAAAAGTTTTCATCTCTCTTTCATAACGGGCCTTGTCCACCTTTCCCATGTCTTCAAATTTTCCTTTCTCCTTGGCAGATGTGGTCTTCCACCTCTCCAAGCACTTAGAAAACTTTGCGAGGTTGACAGAAGCATCTGGGTGCTTGTTCTTGTGCTCCTCTCTCCAGGTTTGCACAAGTGAATACATATGATGACATGTTATTTCTCGGCTTCTTAGGACCTGCTCTGCCAGCATTTAATTATTTTCCTCAGCAAGGCACAGAGTCAGCAGTGCCCGCCTAGCTCTCATTCACCCCCAGGCTGTCTCTGTGGAGCTCAGGGTACTGCAATGGCCAGCCTACTGAATTTCTTTTTTTTTCTTTTCTTTAGGCAGTGTGTTACCTATACAAAAAGACGCTACTTTTCTTTTCTATTTTTTTTTAAGGATTTTATTTATTTATTAGAAAGCATGCACAAGCAGTGGGGAGGGGCAGAGGGAGAGGGAGAAGCAGACTCCTCACTGAGCAGGGAGCCACATGCAGGACTGGGATTATGACCTACGCTGAAGGCAGGTGCTTACCTGACTGAATCACCCAGGTGCCCCATCCTACTGCATTTTTCTTTTCTTTCCTTTTCTTTTCTTTTTTTAAAAAATATTTTACTTACTTATTTAACAGAGAGAGACAGTGAGAGAGGGAACACAAACAGGAAGGATGGGAGTGGGAGAAGCAGGCATCCCACCAAGCAGGGAGCCCGATGTGGGGCTCGATCCCAGATCCCCAGGAGCATGACCTGAACTGAAGGCAGACTCTTCATGACTGAGCCACCAGGGACCCTTCATATTAATTATTTTTAATAGTAGATTGAAAGATACTACATTCTGCTACATAAGGGCATGAGATAGAATGGTTTGGGGGTAGTTTAACATTATCTGTATATAGGAATCTTTTCCTAGAAATGCCATCCCCTGTCCCCAAAAGATGGATGCTAGCAAATCCAGTTCTGTCTGGTCCAATAAAGTCCATGCAGATGAACATTTTTCTGGACTACAAGTTGGGGAAGGTTTAATTTGAATAACAGTTCTCATATCTATACTTACACTGATACATTTAGGGAAAAATTAAGGTTTTTTTCCCTTTTTTTAAATTTAGGGCTTCTTTCTATGTTGGACCTACTTTAGACCATGAATAAAGAACTACCTGGGGACCTTTGCAGGTAGGTATTTTTCTGTTATTCACACATGCCACTTGGAATGTTAATTACATAATTACTAATAATTGGGATGATATGACCTCAAGAATTATGGTAATTTGGGCTTTGTTGTGTGTGGTTTTTACCTTTTTAAAAGTGATTCTACACAGGAGATTGCAAAGATAGTGCAGTATGTTGTGTTAACACCTAAAAGACAGTCATCTCTCTGAGAGATAGTGCCTCTTTTTCACTAACCATGACATATTACTTAGCTATACTTCGCAGAAAACAAAGGCAAAGTGCTTTTGTAATTCCAGAGCAAAATACGTAAAAATTACAGGTTTGGGGTGCCTGGCTGATTCAGTCCAGAGAGCATTTGACTTGATATTGGGGTTGTGAGTTCGAGGCTCTTATTGAAGGTAGAGTTTTCTTAATTCGAAAAAAATTATATTATCTTTTCAAATTTTCGTAAATTTTTTGCAACATTGATAATTTTCCTATGTAGTCTCCATTTCTAGAAATTCATCAGTTGATTAAATCAATTACATTCTATGCTTTATAATATATTGAAGAGAATGGTCTTTCACTTTTGGTATTGTTAGATTTGGAAAAGCCCATTTATTTTTTTGCATTTTATTTTATTTTATTTTTTTGAGAAGCCCATTTAATGCCAGGTTTCTGAGCACTTTTGCAGAAACCAGTGTGTACAGATCCTAGCTTCTTAACTAGTGACCAGGATTACAGCCTAAGCAAATTATAATATTCTAAGGCATAAAAAGTACTACAGTCGATCTTTCATTTTGTCTTTGTTTATACAGGGTGTTTACAGAATTCTCTTTGTTTTGCTTTGTCTTGGATTTTTGAAAACCAGGTTCATATATAACCTCAAAACACATACTTGTGTTATATTACAATGTTAAACTGTCATTTTAGAAAATCCTTATATTTGGAATCCTGTATGTGTATTGTTTACAAATCTTGGTAGTAAAGAGTTTTATTTTGTGAGGTGCCTGGGTGGCTCAGTCCACTGGGCATGGGAGTCTTGATTTAAGCATGGGTAGTGCTCTCAGGTGGTGGGATTGAGCCCCCCTCTGGCTCTGTGCTCAGCATGGCCTCTGCTTGTCCTGCTTGTCCCTTGGAGCCCCACCCC